>JANHGB010033141.1:0-45471 GCA_026283785.1 Coracopsis vasa
AGATTACGATGCCAAGCCAAGCCACTCAGGTATCTGAAGAAAAACAGTTTTATAAATGGAGGGAAGGGTTTACCCTAAAAAAATTAAAATCCCCATCATAGGATCTTCAATCAAAACATGGATTTTTAAATTATTTTTAACCCTTCAGCAAAACCTGCTTCCATACATTCCACAGTTAAAGAGAATAATGCTAGTTTATTAGTTTCACAGCCAGATGAGTGAAGTATAGAGGCCTTCACAACATCTGCCTAGATATCTCCCTAGAACTGTCAGAATAAAGATATAACATGGATTAATCACTGACTGCTCAAAACAGCAGACTTCTGTGGTTTTGATCATTAACACTAAGAGAAGTCAGAAACTTGTTTCTGATAAATGGGTAGACTCCCTGCTTCAAAAAGAACTTGTGTGCATTTAAGTTCACAGGTTTGGAGTTCACTGAAATTGGCTGAGAATAAGAACTACAACTTCTGAATTGGTCTGTTAAAGGTTAGTGCTGCAGGAATGCCGAATGCCACCCACAGAACTCCAAACTTCAGCCAAATTGCCGCCTCGCAACTTACCTTACTAGTCATCTTCAGTGTATCAATCTCTTCCCTTTGTTTAGTTAAGGTTTCATTCATACTGCAGAGATGGTCACTCATCATACTTAACTGATCCTCATAGCTTCTCTTTGTTGTCATCAATTCATCCTAAGGGGAAAAAAATAACCACAAGCCTTTGCTCAATATTAGTGAAAAGTGGCAAAGCAGCTGACTTCTATCTCCACTTAGTAAGCTACACTTTTATGCTGAACGTGTGCAATTAAACTAAATCATTGGAAAAAAAATACTTTATGAAAGAAAATCAATAGCTATTTTTCTTTTAAGTCTCATGCATGGTCTGTACTCTTTACTTTTCCTCTGCTTCAATTGTAATTTCCACACCCCTCCCTACTTTTTATGGCTTACATAAAAGACTAACACAGCTAAGTTTTCCAACACTGCTTCCAGCCAACAAACAAGTAGAGTTTCTAGGGTTAGAGCACAGCCTTTACATGAACATACATGGCATACAAAGCTGAAGGAATCAGCAAGCCACATGCAGTTGCGAAGCTATTACCTCTCTGAGATTAGAGACACATGGTGGAATAGTGCACATCTATGAGTGACTACATGAGTGACCAGAACTCAGCAATGAAGGGATACAGACACTTTAGGAAGGACAAGGATAAAAAGGGAGAAATCATGCTTTATATGAAGGAATGTTTTAAAGACAATTAAAATCTTATAGATAGGGATGAGAGGAGAAAATAAGGTTGATATGGCAGGTATCTGCTACAAGCAGATAAAAATCTCTCAAACCCAAGATCATGATCCTGATGAGGAATTTTAACTATTCTGAGATCTCCTGGAAGGGCAACAGGTGTAACACAAGCAATTCAGGGGTTCTCTTTAGTGTAGTAAAGAACTTCCTGATAGCTGTGATCAATCAGCCTAGGAGATGCTCTCTGGGGACCACAAATAAGGAAAAGCTGGTCAGGGATGTGAAAGCCAATAGTAGCATTGGCTGCAGCAACCATGAGTTAGTAGAATTTAAGATTCTGAGGGAAGCAAGATGAATAGTAGAATTACAGCAACCCTAGATTTAAGAAGAGCAGATTTTGGCTTATTTCAAGGTCTGCTTGGCAAGATCCCAGGTAAAACTGCTCTGGAAGTTAAAGGGGCCCAGGAAAGCTGAATGATCAAGAACAAAGCAAAGAACAATACAATGCTTAGGAAGTGGAGCAGTCGTGACAGAAGGTCAGGATGGCTTGATCTGAACTCTCCCTGCTCTGACCATATGAGGGGACCAGATTACCTTCAGAGGACTCTTCCAGCCTATTCCATGATTCGGTATTATGCAGACTACTAAACATACACATGATAAACCTGCTATCTTTTCTTAGGATGTTACTATGTAATTGGAGATGAACATCTCATGCTGCCAAGTTGGATACTGACAGTGGAATTTGTTAAAGAAAAGTTAAAAGAATGCTATGTTTATTAACAATTCTTTAAATCATTTTATTAACTGCCTGTATGGAGCATTTTAGGTACTCAGGATCACAGGTGAGCAATAAAGATATGAACTGAACATAAAGAAAACACAAAGGCATTTATGAACTGAATATTTATATATACTTTACTACTGGCCCCTTTCTCAGCTGTGTGGAGGGGCAGGACAAAGGGACAGGACATTTACAGGATGTCTGGCTTAAGAGTTTATTATCTATTGCTAACACAGGCTTCTTAAAGATTACCCCAAAGTTACATTTGCTTAATATTAAGCTATCCATGTCTAAAAAACACCCTGGCATTTTTAAAACTTTCAGTCCCAGATGCTAGAAAGGATAATGAGTTCATTGTATCATCTGAAATCAGCCATACAACCACACTTTTTGACATTAAAAAAGCCATTTTCATAAAAAGCCTTGACTCCAAGTGTGCTAAAACACAGGCGTGGCTACTGTAACTTTTTCCTTGCAAGCATGTTCCACCTCAACTTTACACCTGGGATTTGAAGTATCTTATTTAAGTCTCTTCTCCATGTACCATCAGAGTTTTTACATCATATAAGGACCTAATGAAGGCATGACCATGCTTGATGGCTCCAGTTTTTCTCTTCCAACTTCCCCTTACACACGCTTACAAAATGCCTCCATTACATTATACAACTTTTTACTTACCTGTAACCTACTGATGTTTTGACTAGCTAGCTTCAACTCTTCCATGAGCGACTCCTTGGACTTCTCTGCTAAAGACAATCTTTTGGCAAGTGCTCGACACTGTCAATCAGAACAGGATAGGGAAGATAGAAGAGAGGAAAGTTAGTTCCAGAGTATTACTTTATGCCATCTTTAACTGATTGCCTTGGATGTTTCCAACTTTCTGTAATCCTTAGATTTCAAGAAACTTAGTCAGAGCTTGTGCACGTTTTTTAAATGCAAAGGTAATGCTATAGTTAAATTACACTTTTGTTTCATTTTACAGAATTACCATCTTGCCAATCCTCTAAATATATCTTATTTAGCACATAATTACTAGGAAGTATGTCCTAAGTAAAAAGCAACACAAACAACTCACTTCATACATGGCAAGAGTATCAGAGAAACATGGTTCCTCCACACTATGTCATCTACCTTTAAAAGATATTTAGTATAATTTGCTCTGTTAACCTGGAGGCTACGGTATATTCCACATCAGTTAATTACAAACTGAAATGGCCACTACTTTCAAGAAAAAAATACCTAATTGTTTGCAATGAAAACGGGAAACCATAGATACAACAAATCATTTTGTTAATGCCTGAAGTTAATTAGAACTTATGTCTAAGGACCAATTTCTTAGAGAACTGCTTCATCACTTCAAGATACACTCAAATTTTTGCATGACATCGGCGTCACTAAGTCAAAACCAGATTGGTAACTAAAGCCATCTGCTTCAGCTTCTATGAACAAACCTATACATGATACACATTGTACTTCTTAATACACTTAAGATAAGGCTACCAAAGGATTTACTTTAATATGTCTTTCTACAGTATCCATTTTTATGCATACTACACAAGAGGCAAAAACCATGCCAGGAACAGATTTTTATGAAAGATTATGTTCCATATATTTAAACTCATTATCATAACACTTGCCTTTGGAAAGTTCAAAAGGGATTTATTGTTTTCAGTATAGACATATGCTCACCTCAGCATGAAAGTGTACCGATTTGCTGTCAGCAAGCTGCAGATGAGATGTAAGTTCTGCTATCCTTGCCATATAGTGGTTTTTTATCAGATCTTCACGAGACTCAACATCTGGAATCTGGCAAACCAAAATGTAAGCAGACAGACATTTATGGTTCTCAGACTGAATACTTACATCACAACATTGCCCTCTGTACTAACTTTTCTTCCCTCCTGAGGCCTGGCTGCTCTACCCAAAAACATTACATTCTCCAAACACAATAGAAGTTATAGCAGGTCACTCCGCAACTTGTCACTCTGATGGTGACTCTTGGATGTGAACGGACAAAGAGCTGACAGAGAAGTAAGAAGTTAGCTTGATTCAACATATCAAGTCTCTGACGAAGATGAAAACGCATAAGTGAACTGCTTTCACCCACATCAAAACTTCCCACAGAAGTGGCTCTTCCCACAGAAGAATTCCTTCACAGAACTGAATTTCAGAAGCTCACAATAGTCAGAACTATTTCTAATGTTGCATGTTCCAGAAGTTTCTCCAGACATTTGAACTTTAAACTTTTAAGTGTTAAACACCAGGCACTATAGCCAGTGACTTATTTGCAGCTAAAGCTCTTCCCCAGGGGTTAGGAATTGAGGTTTGGAACGCAGTTAGGGTTACTGAAGTACAAACAGAGCAATGCTTTCCTCAAGTCACAGCTAAGACCTGGATCATAACTCACACTGCTCTATACTGCTTACAAGAATAAGAGATAACAGTTCACTAAACAAGAAAATGAATACATAGATTTCAGAAACCTGAACATACAGTACACAGACTACATGGGTGATTCATGCCATTATACATCATCATTCTTGGTAATTAGACCTTTGAAATAAGTTTAACAGAATCAGAATTGAAGTATTTACCAGATGTACACTGATAATGTTTAAAACAGATTACCTTTTCATTATCAGTAGTTATAGTCAACATTCCAATCTAGAACAAGGAAGAAAATACACTTAAGTGAGAACTGCAAAAATAGATACCATAACTCCAAGTCACTTCAGCTTCAGTTATAGAAGGACTTTAAATTAAAATAACTCTCACAATTAACAGCAAAACCAGATTTAAGTACTTCTACCTGTAACAAACATGGGTGACAATATACATGAATGCCCTGAACAGAGTTAAAGCTGACACCAACTCTCAAAATATATCCTTTTCCTTACGATGCACACAGGGAAAAAACAATAAAAACAACAGGATGTTGCTAGTTTTGTATGATCATGTAACTGCTTGATTAAACTAATTCAAAGGCATGGTAGTATATTGAAACATTACTGTGCATATCTTAGAGCAAGGAAAGCCAACTTGGATTTCTTTGGTACCGTTTGAATTCCCTTCTTTCCACTTTGACTAGCGAATTACATGGCTAGTTCACTATAAAGCACTGACAGAACTCTAGCAGGTGACTGTATGCCAATAACTAGCTTAATGGAAGAATATTTTCATAGAGAAATAAGAGGGGTTTTTCTGATCTCAACAGGAATGGATACTTAGGTATATGCAAAATATTTACACAATATGTTGACCTGTGAGTTGCATTAAGCATTGTAACTAGAAAAAGCCATTTTCTTCAAATTCCTAACAGATAAAATAGAGGATCGAAAACTTAAGATGCCAGTCTACTTCAAGATCAGGGATTTCAAAGCAATCCATTGGTCATTTTTATCCTGGATCTGGAAAGGAAAGGGGGTGTGGGAGGGAGGGGGAAATTCTACTGAGTGCTGAGTAGACTGATTTTCTTACAGATAACATCCCTGTTAACACTACTTCAGAAGTGGTAATTCAGAGGAAAGGCAAACCCCTTTTAAATTCTAGTAATAAACAGGAAAAAGCCATTTACCAACATAAAAGAGCAAGGACACGATGCATGCCATATTAAAAGGCAGTTCTTGAACCCAAGTTGTATGCAGCTATGAAGGTTACATAAAAATTAATGCTCCAGAGAACACTGAAAGCTTGAGTAGCTTCAAATTAAAATTAAGCTATACTAAACTGACCTGTAAAAAGTCTTAACCCATTTAAAAATACTAATTACCTACTTCTGTTTGCTTAAAACATACCTAGACATGAATAAGTATTGGAAATTCAGAACAGACCCAAGATACATATTACTTGCAAAGCTTCCTAATTAAGAAATAAGAAAAATTTAGGAGTTAAGTGCCTATTATTTCTCCCTTCGTCACACAGGTACCGAACTACAAAAATATCTCCATGATACTAAAGACAGTCAACAAAGTCTCAAAAATCCAATAAGTTCCAAACTCTGCAGAAAGCATTAGCAAGTAGCTTTGCAAATACAGGGAGCCCAAGTGTGAATGCATTTCAACACAGTCAAAAAAGCTTTCATTATTAGTGTTCCACTGATCAAACAGTACTATTACTAAAGAAAGAGGATTTTTCTCTATTGAAGGCAAAGGGGCACTTACCAGACTAGTACTCCTAATAGGTTCCCTCAGATTCTTTTCTGTGGTTTCCTTCTTTTGTTCAGCTACATTTGGCAAAACAGAATGCTCTTGTATAGTTTCAGTTAAATGTCCACTAAGAGAGTTCTTCAGTTTTTGGTTTTCTTTCTCTAGCTTTATTTTAGCTAGCTGGGCCTCTAACATCCAGTGTTCTTTTTCTTGTTCAAGTCTTGCAATTTTCTCCAAACTCTGCTGGACCTTTAGAAGGGAAAGTTTACAGGCCAGGTTATTGAACACCAGGGGAAAAGAAGCCACACAGGAAATGTTTGAGACTGTACTATTTTTAACCATTACATAAGTGAGCTAATGAATAATGCAGCAGGTAACTACTGATTTCAGCTGCACGTTTAGCTGTGGTCATCTCTCATAAATGACCATGTTATTTAATTTGTCTGAAACATGCATCACAAAGTTACAGCTCATAGAACTGGCAACATAATTAGGTGAAAAATCAAAGCAGGGAAGAATCTGATGAAAACTTAAAAAGATGTGTGCCTGGCACCAGCATTGTCTTGTTCTGTGCTAGAAAGAGAAACAACCTCTCCATTAGCCCCGCCTTACTCTTGTCCTGATAAGAAGAACCCACTGGTCCAAATTAAAAAAAATCAACTATGGAACAGTACATATCACCTCACTCCACACATTTCTGTTGAGATTCATCTCATCCCTACTAATACACTTTGCATACTGGCCACTACAAAAAAAGCCCACACCAATAAAGTTCTTTTTCTTCATAAAAGTTCTATGATGGTGACTCAAGCATAGTCTGAACATTGAAGCTAATAAAAGATGTTCTAGTGTTGATCAGTTAGTCTCATTCACATGAGATGATGGGCAAAAATTATGTATCTATGCACACTGCAAGAATGATAAACTGTAATCTATTAACAGACTAACTGAAAAGGAAAATCTTTGTTCTTTACCAGTGCTAATAAAACCTGCATAGTCCAAAAAAGCACTCGCAGCAGTACATAACACTAGAAATGAATACTTCAGTATGCCTTATTCTTTATTTTGCTTTTATTTGCATTACTAAAGATTGCCTGACTTCTTGTATTTATAAACAAAGACAACAATGGCATTATCCTGTCTTTTATAACTACATGTACATTCTGCAGGTACAGAACAAGTCTTGGATAACCCAGCCTGACAAGGATAAATTTTACTTTCAAAACTCTACAGGACATCTACAGGCTAACTTTAAGCTTATGTATATGCATATATACGTACAAACAACCACATGCATAAATGTGGAGACTATTTGATACTACTTTACCCTTATAAAATACACTATCATACATGTTAGTAAAATTTATACCGGAATACCTGTTGTGCAAGACCTTCTCTGCTTTCTGTAGAACTCAGAAGAACTCTGCGATTGGCTAAAGCCTCTTCGTAAGGCACTGAAGCTGCACAAGGCTGCAGAATGATAAAAGAAACCTCAAAACATGTTTCTCAGTAGATCAGATTATTTATTCTACACTTATCTTCTTACTGCCCTTCTTACTTTAATAAAGGGAAAAAAAAAAAACCCATCTTCCAAGTGTTTACCAGCCAGTAGAAAAAAATAGTATAGTCTGAGTTCACAAAAGAACACCACCCCAATACGCACATCTGATTAAAAAGTGATCAAATGCATCCTAAGGCCTACTTTATAGATACTGCAGCAAAGTGATTTAACAACTGCTAAGCACACCATCACATAATTGTTAATTTTGATGGAGACAACAGGGAAACATGGGACTGTCCAGTCCTTTGGGTCAGCACATTTTCTTCAGCCTACCTCCTTCTCAGCTACCTTTTTTTTTTCCCCTGCTGCTCTCCACTGCCTTCCAGGGAATGCAAATGTAAGAATATGATGTCATTCCCTCTATATTCCTGGTGAATATGGGGGGAAATTTAACTAAGCAGTTACCCTCTTTCTCCTTGGAGTCTTGGCAAAGAAATAATTACTGGAAATGGGTAATGGCAGAATTGGCACATATCCTCAGAGAACTATGTTCTCTAAAATTTTCAATAGCATTATTGCTCAGCCAAAGATTCTCATTCAAAGACTCTCATCCATTCCAAATACTGAAAATCCTTAGTTTGTATTCTCTTTAGCAAAACCAATTATCAACAGAATTGTTTCCTCTCTGTGGAAGCATGACAGCTGAACAAACCTTCTTCAAAGACTTCATGTAAGCAACTGCCTTTTTCTTGTACTGCAGCATACACTCAGCTGAAAGAGGGCTGATGAACTCTGTTCCTCCTTTAGGGCCATAGCTCAGTGAAGCAGTGAAGTGATCCAAGTTGTTGCTGAAGAACGAGGCAATCTAGACAGATCAGGAAAAGTCACTTTTTGAATAAAGTTGGCCACAACAATTCATCAGGGCAATTACTCTTTCAAGAGAAAAACAAGTATTGAGTGAAACAGGACTTCACAACAAGAATTTCAAGCAGGCTACAGACTCTTCCACATAACTTAGACCTTCCTAATGTAAAGCATCCTCTCCACAGTTCCTACTTTTATCACCCATTCAGTTGTTTTCAACTTGTAGCCTGAAAATACCTCAGAACACACCTGATAAATTATTAGTATCAGAGGCATACACAGATTTTCCAAATCATTCACTTCAGTTGTGGTGATTTTTCTAAACCTGCACAAGGTAGGGCATTTTATTGAAACAAAAATATCCATTACCTTGCCTGCTCCATTTGTTAAAGCAGCAACAGAGGATAAAATACAGTCATTTGTAGTTATGAGTTTCTGTGTGGCAGTTGGAACATCTTGTTCTAAAGTAGCTTTCTGACTGTAGTGCTTGGAAATATCTAGAAAAAGAAAAGATATCTTAAATATACTAATTAATTTCAACTTCATTTGACAATAAAGTACTACTGCTACAGAATGGAGAAATCCCAGGTCATCACCACCAAAAATTATAATCTGAGGCAAGCTTAAGCAGCTGGAAATTAGTTTGGGTTGGGAAAGAAGGCGAGAAGGGCCAAATCAAGCATTCTGGCGTATGAGAGTGTGAGATGTTAAGTACAACATTTCTGTTGCTAGCTAATGAATTCTAATGAGTTTTCCTCAGTGCTTTTACAAAGAAGATAAAGAAAAGCTAAGTAAAGTATAAGATGGGTTGATTTTACATTATACTAACTATGTTAAAAGGTACAAGGTATTTTTCAATCAACTTATCTATGCTACAAAACTGGGTTTAGTGTCTCATTTTGTTAGAGGGACAACCTCTAATATAATCTTTTTTTAAAACATGGACTCTTCAAAATGGAGCTATGCTATTGATGTTATAACCAAAAAAAAATCCCAGTTTTGCTTAAAATTATAAAAGCTTAATGTTTAAACAGTTGACTAGTAATAAAACAATTCACCTATAGGGATTATTTTCTCCCTGGGAAGTGCTATATGGTACAGAAATTCTAGCACATAACACATTTTCTGTAAAACTCCTTGATAAAAGAAAGATAAGCCATTTTCAAGGAGGAACTTAAGTTCCAAAACCAACACAGCCTTCTTTGTAAGCTTTGGTTATATATTCATGTCAAAAAATAGTAATAAACCTATAAACAGTAAGCTAAAATTCCACTTTGAAGGCAAGTGCTATGTCAACAGTATGCAAGCAGGGGAAAATATGTACATATATGCTATTTCCACCAGATCAATGAAGTTCAGAAAGTAAAGTGATACTGCTCAGGAAGATCTAGAGCATCACAACTAAGCATTCTAGCAACTTAGAAGAGCAAATCTAACAGAACAGGAGTGAAAAACATTCATGCCTGTCCAAAACAAGTAGTTAGTAAGTTTGGTTTCTTATCTTAGTTTGTAAAGGCAAAACACACCGGTTTTATCACATATTATACATTCAACATTGTTACAGGGAGAATACATGTGTGCTATGTTAAACAGAAAGAAACAGAGCTGAAACATAACAGTACTCTTGTACTCTCACCTTTTAAAATGTCATGAAATCCATGAAGACTTGAAGCAATGTTTGTAAACACCAAGCTGTAATTTGTCCTAAGAAGTCCTTCTGGTTTTGTACCTAAGAGTACAATGTAGGAAGGAAAAACATTACTAAGATTTGACCATGAATGAAGAGTTGGCTTTGAAAGTAATTTCCATCTACTAGAAACATTTGCATGGGGTATGAGAATCGTAAGAGATTCATTTACTTCAATCTCAAAAGAGAGATACCAGATTTTGACAGAGTAGGCAGGTAAAAGACTTCCAAGTTTCCCCAAATTCAGATTTTACAAATATCAGCTGTTTTGGTCTCAAAAAACAATCACACATGCAGAAAGATTTACATGTTCACTGCTGTAGGAAGGACCATCTGGGTCCTTCTGATGAGTGAAGACTGAAATAACCTGAAGCTACATAGTAACTGTTTCCTTATTCTTTACAGTACACATTTGGAGGTAGTTTCCCCACATACATACACACAAAGGTTTTACCCAATTTTAGTCATTTCCATGAGAGCTGTAGTTTAATAATCTTATGAACAGAAGGAGCTGGAAGTACAATTAGTAATAAAGTGTAGTTTACTAACTACATGATTAAAGGATGACAAAAGACACTGCCAATCAGACTATAAAAATCCACAGTCATTACTTCTCCTCTACAGTTAACTATGACCATCTAAAATGTGATACATGTGACTGCTTGCTAATTTCCAGGCCTGCACCATGCTCATGTCCAGCCAGAAGAAAGAGTGCAGAGCATTAAAGAAACACTCCAGAGCACACTCAGGCTCCAAGCCACAAAGTTCAGCTGTGAGGCTGAACTCACTTACCTCGTAGTTTAGACTGTACCTAAAGAGTAGCATTAATCATTTTTGCCTCTATCATAGAAGTGGCTTTTTGTGTGTGTGGTTTAAAAAAACCAAAACACACAGACACACAACAAAAAAAAAATCTCCCCCAAAACACCCAAACAAACCCCCAAGAACCTCAATACTAGTCCAAAAGGAAGAGCTAGTACCTTCCAGCCTCAATGTAACCAACTGAGCCAAAACTGGCACTTACTTGGTAACACAAGAAGACTAACGTACGTATGTAGCTTCTCAAAGACTGCAGTCAACCTTTTCATGTCTCTGTGTAGCTCCATATTTCTGGCTCTTAAAGCAGCTGTGCAAAGAGAAGACTCACACTCTTCTTCCAAACTAGGAACATATGAATTTATTTTTTTTAAGAAGTGAGAAATTATCTTAAAAAACAAAAATCAAGTTCATGACTTCTGAAGTAGATTACCAGTGTTGTCTACATCCCTAGTCCTAAGCAACAATGGACTAGGAATTTATTTAGAAAGGTTAACATATCGAAGTAAGCTAGCAATACATGAAAATGACTCTGTGTGTGTACTACCCCCTGTCTTAGGGCCTTCAGGCCTAAGGAATGGTTTACACTCACAGCAAGGAATTGATTGCATCAGTTTAAAGGCTTTTTCCTCTACTACATATAATTTACCTTTTGCTTCCTAAGGAGCAGGAGAACAAGTACAAAGGAGGCATAAAACAAGCTTTTTCTCCTTCCTTAATCCAAAACCTCTTTTTAAGTAGCCCTTTGAACTGGTTAATTCTCTTCCCTTTAACCCACTCCAGAACAAAGATTTTCAGAGCAGAAGGGATGTGCATCTGGCCAAGTTTTACCACACTGCTATATTTACTGTATGATAAATAATCTTCAGACAAGCTGAAGAAATGAGCAGTTTCAGTGTATCATCCCTGAATAGGATCAATGCTATTGAATAAAAATAAGAAACATTAAAATCTGTTCAGCTTTCATTAAAATCTCATCTGTGAGAGGGGGGAAAAAAGGCTTTAAAACACGTCTTTAGCTTTAATACCCAGTGAACAAACACGCATAACCTAAAGCCTCAAAAACCAGCAGGAAATAAAAAATTAAAGATTCTGCCTTTTAAGACAATGTGCTTTAAAGGTTGACTTGAGTTGTAGATGTCAATAATGCTGCATGCCTGACACTTAGTGCCCCTTTAATTTAATCTATCAAATCAAAAGTACCTTTTCAATTGATAAGGAAGAATCTTTCTTAAAAAGCCTAAGTAGGAAGCTAAGTGTTCTGAGAAGCCCTTCAATTTCACAGCTGTTTCCTGAAAGGAAGAACAAACACATAAGCATTTTTGCTCTGTAAAAATCTTTTTCAACAGTAAACCCAAGAAATCTTACCAGGACCGTCACGGTATCTTCTGTAATGCTCTCAAACAAGTGATGCATTCCTTCCTCCAGAGGGCGAACATAGGAAGCATTTTCATGAAGATACTGTGAGAACTGAGTACAGAGAGATTTTTAAATTGCGCTTGCTGAAGGCTCTTGCAAACTGTTTCAAGTTAACAAGTGAGCGGTCTGCTTTAGCAAAGCTGCTGCATTTTGAGTGATCCCCAGAATGTCAATAATAAGATATAATAGTCAAGTGATGTACAGCAACCTCTTCTACAGGACACACAAACACAAACCTTGAGGGACAGTGAGAAAACAGCGAAGACTGCAATGGAAGTCCAGGCAAAACCCCACCTAGGGCTTTGCCACAGCACCCTCTCTCATTTTAACTGCCATGCAGAGCACACCAAACCCCTGCTTTTTAAGTTTAAACATTCTTGCATTTCTTCCTCAACTCCATGAAATTAAGGCTAAATCCATGCACCATTAAGCCTCCAGAATAAACCATCCTAACCTTTCTCCCGGCTGTTGTTTGTCTTTCAGCCCTTGCCCTGTACATCAGCACAAACATTTGATTTGCACAGCTATGCTGTGGAAAGTATTGAAGAACTAAAAGTTAAAACTGAGAGCAAGAGATTCATTTTAATCTTTATCTGTGTCCCATTTTCAACATGGGTCAAAACATGGTTATGCCAATGCAAACAATGGAGTAGTAACTAATCAAAAGGAAAATTTTACTTTCAAGAACTGTGACAGGTTTGGGCTATTATGAAATTTCAGCCTCATAGAACTGCCTGAGTTGGCTAAAAACTGCTTAAGTAAATTCTGTGGCTAATTTCACCTTCAAAAAAGTATACCCACGAACAACAGCATTTACTCTTACATAAAAACCAGCACCATCAGCTTTCAATTCTGATATCACAGCATTACAAAAAACTTGTTCCACAGATCAGCCTAAGTAGTCAAAAGTGATCTTGGTTTTTATTTCACCCCACAGAAAGATACCTTCACCTTTGATTATTTAAACCACAATAGTAGCTAAAGATCCCAGGCAAACAGGGTATGAGAAAATTCAATTCCTTCTATTATTACAGCGTAGTAACACAGTGTTAACAAGAAAGAATGATGCCAAGCTCTCATTCAGGCATGCACAAATCTGGATGGAATTAGGGAAAATTCCTAAATCTAAGGAGGAAGAAATAACACATGCAGAGTGCTCCTGACTTCTGTTGCAAGAGAGAGGACTGGAGTTATCTGGCACAATGCTGAAGACCCAGCAGAACCCAGCAATCCAATACTTAAAGAGAAAAGGAATACTTGAACCTGGAAGGGAATTGTCCACATCTACTTTGAGTGTTTGGTGGGGAAAATAGCTTGAAAGCACCAGACAAGACCTGGAGTTGGGGAAAAATAAATCAGTGCAATTCTGCTAAGCCACTACCTGACACTTGTCTCATTTTCTCTACCACATTAAGGGAGAGTTTTTGAACCACTCGGTGGAGGAGCTAAGATCACCGTAAGATCACTTGCCAAGCAAATAGATAAATTAATCAAAAATACAGGGGCAACAGCAGCTTCAGTGAGCAATAAAAGATATTTCACTGCTGGGAAGTCGCAACAAAAGGCCCGAGAGGTAGCATGCACTGAGGCAATTAGGCCATGAATAAACCATGGGGCAGACTAGAAGATACATAATTATGAACACAAACAAAGCCTGAACTACTGAATCAATGTCCATGATCAGAAAAGGAGAATCAAATTACAGTTCTGACAGTTGCGTATTTCAGCTGTGTGGCATCAGTTCGCTGATGAAAAGCAACAAAGAAACGTTAACAAGGACATTAAGAAAAATTGTGTAAGAAGCGATGTCTAAGAAACTTGATTTTATTCCCTTAGTGTAAACTCCTGTAGCATCTGCAGAATCCAGTCACCACGCTGGGCTACACAAGCAAGACACAGATCCTGCTCCCAAGAATTTGGAAGATGACAAAGCTGCATAGTTTTCACAAGAAAGATTTGCCAGTTTGACTATGTTTGGTGACAGAAGCAAGAAAACAATGCTCTTAAACTAAGATCTATGCTGAATCTCTGTGAAAGTGTACTCTTGATTCAAATAGTTTAAACAATTGGGAAGACAAATAGTGTGATTTCTCTAGTGGATAAACACCTGTGCAAGTGTATTTTTCATCTGCAGAGATTAAAGAAGGGATTCTTAAGAACCAGAAAGTTTAATGATAGTTAACATTGCTAGTACACGCATTGCAGCCAGTTGATGAAAGCAAGTCGCATTCATCTCAGTCTCTTAAGTCTGAGCACTACAAACAACTGTGTTGAAATTATAGTCTGAATTAGAAAATACTGTCGTCCAGCAACTTACATGCACATAGGTCTACTTGCACTATGAAGTCAACAACTCTGATGTTAAAGCAACTTTGTACAAAAAGTTCTTTTCCATGCTTCATGGCATAGAAAGGCAATAGATTCAGCTTAACAGCTCTGAATGACACTCTCAGAAAAGTCTTCCCATGGAGTTGCACGAGAAGAGACAGGTCAGGTTTCTCCTAATAATTTCAACATACTTTAGAGACTTGAAGCTTCAGAACACTTACAGGAAAGGTCTTACAAGTAGCCCCAAATCAGATTATAAAGTTGGTTTTGACAAGGGAACAGAGTCCAAGTTCTCTCCTTCATAAGCCTACCGGACATCCAGTTTACTTCACTTTACACAAGACCTCCTATGCCAACATCTGCCATGCCCCAGTACATAAACTAAAACAAGCCCCTATTTAGCAGTGCAATACTTGTGTATTTTTAAATAAATCAGCTGAACTTTTGACAAATGCACTTAAATTTAGCACTAAAAAAGCAAAGCCTTGATAGACTACCATATTGCTCTTGTAGCAGAGGCACAGGGGAAAAGGATTCTCTGCGGCTACACATTCGCTTGCATTCAGAGAATTCACTCAATAGAAAAAGACTCCTCATGCAGGAGAGGCTGCCCATAGGAACACACTCGCAGCACTCCAGTAGAGGTGGTAGAAAGTTGCATGCCTAAGATCATTCACACATGAAAGTCCACATAATTGATAAACTTGTAGCTGAAATCTGTAAGCTTTACCTTCTGATTTAATGGTGATATAGTGTCTGTTGCAGAATCAATGGGAAAGATCTGGACCTTCTGTTCAGTGTACGTATGGAAGTTCAGAAGAGCTGTTACAAGTTCTTGAACAAAAGCTAGTGCCTGGCCAGCAAGGTCTCGTAACTTAAGCTGTAAAGACAGTTATAAGATGGTTATACTTGACATGTACCTATCTAAATATGAAAAAAGTGTAAATCTGTTAATGATTTCTTTCCTGTTACTAGTTCAGCCTAAAACACATAGTTGCAATTATCTTTAATTTAACCTTTAGAGCTTATGAATAAACTACAATGACACACAGAAGGGTATGCTTTCCTTCTGCTGCATTTCTCAAACTACAAGCCACAAGAACACTTGGAGGTTAGTACAACTACAGAAACCATTCTTGAAATTAAGATTTCCAAAGACCAGTAGACTAATTGCTGAGAACAGCTCAGTTCTTTCAGTGTGGTGATAGTTAAGAAATTTGTAACACTTGGTTGTTAGGAAGTCTAACTTTTAATTAGTAAAAACCAATGAGGTTTTCAGTCAGAATAAAAGGTGTCTGCTTCTAACTAGAAACACTCCGTTCTTACTCTGTCCTGGACAGAACTGAGCTGCTGCTCATGAATAAGGCTGTTCTGTGGCTTTAGTGCAGTAGGAAAGTATTCAAGAAATGAATCCAAAACAGAACAGGCTGAAAAAGCAAAGTCAAAGAAGAAAACTACGCTCTTGTGATTTACAGAGGAGAGAATAAGGTTAAAGTGACATTTCAGCCAAGAATGACTTATCCTTCAGAGATGTATTCCTAATAATTTAATGAAGTGTTAAATCAAGTGAGTCTTGATTATGGATCAGGAATGTTGGTAACTAATTAATGCAGCCATTATACTCAGTTTGTGTATGTTAATTAACTATGCAAGGAAGGAAAACAGACAACATTACTGATTTGCTATCCTTTACACTGCAGCCTGTGCTAATGCACTAGCATTTTGCCTCTGCTGGCAAAGTCAGCCATAAAAATCTGCCCTGGAGCATTTTCAAGACTGTAGATCCTGAAGCATGAGGCTGGCTGACATAGTGCTAGCAGAAAATAGTAAAATGAGAAACTCTTCATGCAGTTATTTAGATTTTTCTTAGAACTCAGCAGCAGGTTAATTTAAGGCTACTTTCATCACAAAACTGCTCATCAGGTCACCTGTTCCCACAGCAGACATATTAGGAACAAGGTCTCTTTGTAGGCACTTCTAAAGAAAGGAGAAAGCAGCTACCTGAAGTCTTCCTACAGTGGCATCTCAATGCACTAACTTGGAGGTTCGAGGCATATCATACAAGAAAAGAGGAAAAAAAAAAAAAAGTTCTGCAGAGCCCATCCTCAGTGGTAGCAAAACAGGAAAATTTTGATTGCATCAAGGCATCTGATTCACTACTGTAAAAAAATTTTAATATATTTACTACTTACAGAAAACTAATCCTCATTTTTGAATATTGAGCAAACCACATTCCCAAGGAAATCTAAGGCACAGAAACGAACAGAAACTGTCTTTGTTTAAAATAACATTTACATTAATAAGGGTGATTTGGCTGTAAGTAAGAGGTGCTCTGACAAGAAATATCCTATAAAATGTAAACGAACCATTAAGAGTTCTCAAAGATACATGATTTATTCCTTAAAAGGATTATGACTAGTGACAGTGCTAACTAACATGGTATTACAGCATACACATCAACGTACAGCTTGCAAATACAAACATTCTTTGGGGCTCAAGTGATGTGACTAAAGAAGCTCAGTTTGTGGAAAATGTAATTCAAGATACCCAAACTCCCTTCTTTTCCACAAAAAGCTTTAAATTAACATAGTTTTAACCAACTTTAAAAATGAAATGTTTGAGTCCTAACTTACTGCAAGCTGGCATAGTAAAAGAATTCTTCATATAACTTTACCACGAGAAAAATATTAAACCTTTTTGCCATTCTCTTTAGGAAGGCATGCCCAAGTTAATGCCTACAGTGATCATTAGCCAGAAGTCAATAGATTAGCTCTAGTGAAGCGAGGTAAGCAGACAACTTGACTTTGACACAAAAGCAGTACAGATTACCTTCTGAAAAGCACAGAGGCTCTGTGGACAGAAATTCTCTTGGAATATCATGACAGTAGGAAGGTAGCCTATCTTTGCCAATTTCATGTCACTAAAATGACTGGTTTTATTCAGCATCTGTGTAGAAAGCTGCATCATCACATACAAAGCCACAGAAAGTGCTTACCTGGTATCTTCTGTTGTGTAATGGTACATTCAGAGCATTGTATCGGCTAGATCCTACAAGACAAAAATATGCACTATTACATCATGTTTTTTTAAGAGAGAAGTATTGGTAAATATTGGTTGGGGTTTTTTTTAAATGAAGTTTCACTGCAGTAATATTACAATTCATGTAAGTCATATGAACTAAAAAGATACAAACAATTGGCTTCAATAAATTAGCCATAAACACCCTTAAAAGCTGTTATTGTGACTAGGTGGAGAGACAGCACTTCCACACTTGTCTCCGATTACAAGCCTTATTTAACCATCTGATCACCCTGAATTTGAGAGGCAAGAGCAGAATCCTCTTGCCCAAAAGAACAGTATTCATCACTAGCAAGAGTGAAAAGTTAGTTTCTAAAACCTTTAAGGAATTCAAGATGATCTTCAAATTTCATTCACATACCAGGTATCATCAGACAATCTGAACGTATGTTTTTCATGGTTTGTACATTTAAAAAACCAAAACTCCTGTATATAGTTGATTCGTTCATAATTAAGAATAAGATGTACTCTCTACATTTTGGCATTCTGTTCCAGTTAGAGCAACCAGAATTATTCAGTTACAGGGGGGCACAATTTTTAAAGACGTAGACGGACATTTGTACCTAGAGAACAGCTTAGAAAGTCTAACATATTTAAAGCAATCACATCTGTCCTCAATTAAATGAATAATAACCACTTCAGTTTAAAGTCTGCATGCAAAGGAAAGCTCATTCCTCTTGTATCGTTCACATTTGGCAGTTAACACATCAGAAGTAGCTGTATTGAGAACAAATAACTCTGTCCAAATTTACCAAATCCTACTTCTAAGTAAAATGCTTTAGAACATTTTTCTTGTCATGTTTCTACTCTCAAGGTTATGCTTAGCATTCAGCAAGTCATTTGATTGTTACTAAACTGAAGCCAGCTGCTAGTAGCCAACTACAGAGCCTACAAGTAAGTTGAAATCCATAGCAGACAAACATTTCCTGACTTTCTCTCACTCTTCCATCACTTAAAGATCTCTCCACTATTTCCAGTGTTTTCTACACAAGCAAAAACATTACACTATTCAGCAGATAAATTATTTGCATCAAAGTTCTTGCTACAATGATAACCGCCTGTAAAAAAAACCCCAAACAGCTAAAGAAGCCAGAGAAGTAGAAACAGCAGCAGATGCCAGGCAAAGTAATCTCTGTGAGAGAAGTGAAAAGGGTATCAACTAAAGGCACCAACACCTAAGCATAATATGCTATATGAGAGTCAACATTTCCTAAAGAGAAGATAATCTGGTGTTTCTAAGACAAGACTCACTCAATTGCCAACCCAGTGGAGAACTTGGAAGCTTCACTCCTCCAGCACCTGCCAGATCAGCTTTTAGAGAACCTAAGGCTATTCAAAACATTGTCAGCAAGTTTTAAACTGAATAGAAAATGCAAGAGCTACCAATAAAACCTACTAGAAATTCAGCAGCCTGTTTTTACTTCTCTGCTTCTTTTCCACTACTTTGAGCTTTTTCACTATTCCAGGTCTTCCTAGTCTCACTGTCAAAGAGTACAGACTGCTGCCTGCCCATCTACAACCTCCTGTTCAAGCTATTTACAAAAGCACCCACTACACAACACTGATCTGGCACATATCAATCAATTCTTGTACCAAAGCAGTGAAAAGTCTGAGCACTCTTAACTCCATGGTATCCTCTGAGCTTCAGTCTATATAGTAGCGGTTGTAAAGGAAGCAGAAAAGAATGTTGCTTCTGGTATAAGTCGCCAAATTCAAAGGGTGTTTTTCCTTCTGAAAAGATGAACAAGTCCCAGACAAACCATGGACAGGAACTAGTGTGGGTGCTCTCTGATCAGAGATGAGATATGTTGACAGACTTCCCACTAGTAGTAAGTATACAGCATTATTGGTGCAATGTCCCATTAAGTCAACGTCTCTGCAGCCATTAGTTTATCCCCATTTTAATTTAACTCTTGAATATACCTTGCCAAAAATAATACTCTTTGAGATGAGTAACTGAAGAAATCTTTGTGGAGAAACCAGTAAATTGACAGTGTTCCATCATCTTTTACAATATTCTGTCAACAGTAATCAAGACAAGTAGCAAATTACACAAAAGCCTTCAGAAGTTTTGATTTTCATTAAATATATATATAAAAATATAAAACCTTGTTATTTTAAGATTATTAAATGAGATTAGGTATTTTGAATACTTATTACAATTACCTCCAAGTGTCTGTTCAGATATCCAACACTTCTTACAGCTAATACATTTTAATTCATAACGAGTACTTCCCTTCAGATGGACACCCAAAAATTAAACAAGAAACCCAGACCAAAGCAATACGTACTTGTGTCATTAAAAGGGACTTTTTCATTGATTATGCATAGAGATTCTTCCAGTCTACTGCCCAAAGCTGCTTGAAGATTCTTTAACTGTTGCTGGCTAAATAACAAAAAGACAAACGAAAAACCACACACACACACACATTGTAATCCTTCAAAATTTAATCTGTATCACCAACACCACAGCTCACCATAAGCATCCCTTGAACATACAGGTATCTGTCTCTTTCTAGAAGTTAAATAGAAATAAGACAGTAGGAATTATTTTTCTTCCTTTATGTCATATTTAATGTATTTTAATACCTAACATATGCTGTAAAAGATGCAATAAATTGTTGTAAATCACAAGGTCCATCCTTCAGAAGCACAACTTACTTCAGAGTAAACATTTACATTATACTCCAAATTCTGCTATTACCGTATGAGCTATATGAAGATATTCTTTTCTACTGGAATTTGAATGGGAATGCAAAAGGATCTTTAAATTAGTTACTATATATGCAATGTGGTATTCAAATATGCAAGCTGTCAATAATTCATTTAACTATGTCACATCACTATTAGAAATACCTCACAAGCTTTTAAAGGCCCAATATTTAAATACTACTATGATATGGCCCACTATCAGAGACCTGGCAAATATGTTTCTGATGCATTCTCAAGTGATTTTTCTCTAAATCTACTTCACTTGAATTTGATTGTGTATATAGATGCAAACCTAAGTTAAGATCACCAATATCATTAGTATAGATTCTTGAGATGAACAGTAACATATCCCAGCATTATACGCATATGTCAACAAAGATTACTGTATATTGATCCATATCGAATTCCACACCTTACCCAACTTAGGCCCCCAAATTCTTCACTGTTTTGCTTCCCGTTTGACATCTAGAACTCCTGCACATATAGTGGAGGGTGGGGGGAAGGTGTCAAAGTGACAGTTTCTTCTTTTTTACAAAAACATTTGATATGTGAAAATTTATCAGGACTAACAAGCAAAAAGAATCCAAAATAAACAAGCAAGATATGAAGAAACAGGCTAAAAAGTAGCTCGTGCACATTAGCAAACATTTTTCTTGAATAGCAGCTCCAAAATTGCATAGATACTGTACAGCATGAACCACAGTAGCATTGGGCAAGACAGAAAAACTCAAACTGCAAAGGTATGGATGTTTCCTTTTGTACTATAAAGGAACGACAAACAAGTCGTTTGGTAAGTTTCGGTTTACATTCTGCCTTTTAATTTTCAAGGCATGCAGGCTGTCAAGTCTCACATCCCCTGCTTTCCTGAATAAAGCACAGGTGTCAGAGGCAAATGGATCCCTTACCCTAAATGAGCAGGGAAAACAGAAGAGCAGTACTCTCAAAGACATCTTCTGTCCTGTGTTCATCAGATACTGATTTCAGTATTTAAAATAAAGAAGTGTCAGGCTTTATAATTTTTAAAAAGCCTCCCTTCTTAAATGGTACAGACAATTTTTTACAATTACATTAATTACCCAGTCATCATGGAACATGACAGACAAGATCTGAAAAAAATAGTAGTAAAATAAGACTACACTGTGTTTCAAACACCGCAGAAAGGCAAACAGCAGCAAAACACAGCTTTCACCCTCTTTTGCAAGTCATTCTTAGTGAAACCCAGACCTGTACTAGAGCAGATTTATTGGAATTCAAGTATCTTCACATCTATCAAAATAATCAAAATGCACACTTCAAGGTTACCATCTGAAAGAAGGAACTCTTCTGATCATTCACTACGTTTTTTTATCCATTAAAGATCTATACTGCACACATATCTTTAAAAAACTGCACTTCAACAATGAACTTCAGAGAATTGCACCATAATTTGATTTGCTCAGTCCTCAAATTCTTCCCATTTTCTACAACTTGTCTTCCAGACAATGAAAGTATTTCAAAAGCAACACAACCCTTCAACAAAAGCTTTCAAATATTAAATCACAAAACCAACTAGGTTGGAACAGGCCAACTGTTCCCCCAGCACTACCAAGGGCACCATTAAGCCATGTCACTAAGGACCTTGCCTACACAGTTCGTGAACACTTCCAGGGACAGTGATTCCACCACTGCCCTGGGCAGCCTGTTCCAACACCTGACTGCCCTTTCGGGGAAGACATTTTTCCTAATATCCAGTACAAATCTCCCCTGGTGCAGCTTGAGGCCATTTCCTCTTGTCCTATGACTTGTTACTTAGGAGAAAAGACCAGCAACCTCCTCACTCCATCCTCCCCTCAGGTAAAGGAGTTCTTTCTTTGTGTTTCCCCTCTTGCCAATTATTTTAGCTGAGCATGTTATACCTGAAGCAAAAGCAATTGTTCAAGAAGCTTTTGAGGTGGAGGGGGACTTTTGAAATGCTTTTCAGTCGGTTGATTCAGCATACTTTACCCAAGCTTTGTTTTTAGAAACAGCTGCACTTTTGTTTCATACAAGTTCAGTAGTTTCTCTGCATTTTATAGTATTTAATTAGAAATAAAGTCTCCAAGCTTCCATTAATTTCACTGCTACTTAAAATAGCTTGGCAACAAAGCTACTCTTACTGAAAGCTGAATCTGTGGAATCGATTGTCTAGCTACATACTCAGCAGAAGGAAACCTGACCTGCACAGTCTTGGTGTTAATGTGCTGTTGCCCAGTATTTTGAGTTAAAGTCCTTATTATTTTTAAGGTAGTATTCTCTAAAAATAATCTAATCCTTATTATTTTTAAGGTAGTATTCTCTAAAAATAATCTAATTAATATTTTACAGCAGTTATTTCTTTAAATCAATTTCAAATGAAAACACTTACCATTCTTCGGTTCGAAGCCTACAGTCCTTAGCTTCTCTTTCTAGTGTCTGAGACTTGATCTTTATGCAAGAAGATAATCTTACAATGTAAGTTCTGACACAGCAAGACATTTCATTTCAAAACTTTTAAAACTTGCAAGTAAGAGGAAAAACTCCTTACTTCTAATTTGGTTTTATCATTCTGCAGCTTTTCTATAGTATCTGTGTATTTCCTCGTTAAACTGTCCACCACAGTTTGATGCTGAGCAGCATCAGTTTCCAAAACTTCAAGTCTAGTTCTCAGCTCTGCTTCCAAACGTTTATGCTGCTCATCTGCTTCAAAGAACTAAAAGAAGAAAAGCAGAGTTCTTAGAAAGTTCCATTTTACTACAGAATCTAGTCTTATGAGTTACACTAGTTTAATTAGCCAGTTCAGGTTAATAGCAAGTACTAGTTCTCAGACAAATAGAAACTTTATTATGATATTTACAAAGAAAAGATTCAGGAACAAAGTACTTTGTGGTTACTAAGGTTTCGTAGTACCAAGCATTCCTTAAATATATTGCTGATTAATAATAGACACCTGAAAAATTAGACTTCAGTCATAAAGTTTCTCTCAAGGTTTCTAAAACCAAAGTGAAATGCATTAATTTCAGTAAAAAAAATCCTAACTCAATTATGGCAGCTTGCAGAAAATATTTTAAGCCTTAAGGCAATCCTGAAACAGTTAGTGAACTAAAAGGTTTCCACCCAGTACCAACTACATGGCTACTTTCAGTAGAGTAGTTAAGTGTCACCAAAAGTCACAAATCTAAATGAGAGAACAAGTATTACATGAGTTATTCCACATACTGTCTTAAGAATCCAAAGTCAAAATATTTTCTCATTTGCACAGTGAACATCTTTATAAGCAAGCTATCCACTCTAATCCACTGTTTTGCATACAACTAAGCTTCTGAACCCAATAGTTTTCAGATGGCATTTTCTCTACTTTTCTTTGTGTGACCAATTTTCTGAACTAAAGACTAAAAAAAGTTTCACTCACAAGTATATGTAGTCGTTCATTCTCTTCTATCTTCTTCTGAAGATCTTCATTGAAGACACTTTTCTGCTCTTGACTCAACTGAGATGAGGATTCTGCACTTTTCTAAAAAAGAAAATGCATTAATCATCTCCAAGCCTCTGGGGGTATCCCAAAGCCCAGCCCCAAGTATATGAAAACACTTTCCATTGCTAATTCCCAATAGACGCAACATGTGTGTGTATATATATATACACACATATATATATACATATATATATATGTTACATACATTGATTAATATCTCAAAAGGTACACATACTGCACACAGGATGAGCCTAAAACCAGCACTTTTTCTTCACACTTTTGTTACTGTATAGTGGTAGAATGCTAACTCAATAAGGACTCAGGAAAGGCTCTACTCAGGCATCACATTCACATATGTGAAATGGCTTGTACTGGCAGGTGTCCATTTAACATAATTTGACTCTTCCATGATTCTACACAGTCAGCAATACTAAACCATACACACGCAGGCTTATTTGGTTTGATAGCTGTGTGTAAGGCACAGCTGCCCACACCAAGTGTCCACATGTAAGCTGTTCTGACCTCAGGAGGGACCAGGAATAATTACTGAAAGCACACTACCCCCACAGCAGGCTGTAGCACAGGCTGGCACTGGCAAACACAGGGTCTTCACTCTCTACCATCTACCGTGATAATACAGACATCTCTCTGCCAACTGTTTCCTCATTTTTCATCCGTTTAATTCAAAAGACCCAGAGACCACCAGTGAATCCCACACTACTTTCCTCAACCACACTGCTGAACAAAGGAAGTACCAAACAAAAGGGAGACTATTTACATTTAAACTTAATACCGAACTTCAAGTGCTTGCATCACCATGAAAGTCAGTCAGTGGCAATGGCTTGCAAAGCTACTTAAGCCAGGCTGAGGTCCTTCAAAATGTGGAAGCCTGTCTAGCAAAGCAGTAACTTAGTATGAGATAAAAGAAGGATCAAACTGCATTTTGAAGAACAATCTACTATGGTGCATGAAGAATGTAAGTCAGAGGTACTATGCTTGTCAAGGTACTGGATAGTGAAAACAAAAAATGCACAAGAGCTTAGGGAAAAAGTAAGGAAGATGACTGTATTACTAATCAGTTGAGTAATTTCTTTAATGACAGTATTGATTGCTACAGCATTTTGGGAGCTAACCAAAAAGAAAAGATGACAGTAATTAAGAGGGGTTTCTTCATAAGAGGAAGGTAGCAAAGAATGCTCAAGAATTCTTTAAGTCCAGACACACCACCCCTGGAATTCTGATGTTACTTACAGAAGATATTGGTGAGCTTAGACAGAACATGGTATAATCAGATTTAATCAGCAAGCATTTTGACAGACAAAGATTGCAAAACTGAAATTATTCTGTCATTTTGAAATAACATAGGGAATACTAGCCAAAAATTTAGATTTCAAAGTATTTGATAAGAATCACCTAAGCTACAATCATTGTCTGAAGAGTTAATCATTGACATCAAAATTACAACGCAAGGAGATAAGAGGGGTGATCAGTTTTCCTCATAGTAACAGATTAATCACAGAGCTCCAAGCTGTTTGAACGCTTAAATATCTGGAAAGGGAGACAGTAATTCAGTATCGGTTAGCTGACACACTAGACAGAAGAGTACAGAACTACTAAGCATATATTATATGTATCAATATCTGTTTTGTGGGTATTTTCACTAACATCAGTGAATACCACAAGTTCTGACAAAAACATTCAGCTCAACCCTTGACACAAAGCAACCCTTGATAGAAATCAGGGTCAGGTGAGGAGCAGACATCTGCTAAGCAAGGGGTTTTCTGCCTGTAGCACATACCTTGTTCTTCTTGCCCCTAGCTTCACTCAATGCAAGTTCATCTTGAAGTAACTCCACCCGCTTAGCAAGTTGCTGATTTCGAAAGGTCAAGCTGTCCATTTCTTGTTGCAGTTTTCTTAGTGACTGATCCTTCATCTTCAGTTGCTCCTGAATGACCAAAAAGTTCTAAAATTAAACTTTTACACTTACTTTCATGCATGCTTTTAGTAAGAAGTATTGCATTAAAAAAAAGAAAACATTAAAAATTTGCTTTCTTTGCTATTTGAACACTGAAGCAGCAAAAACTATTGCTTCTAAACTAAAAAACAGGTTTCACTTTCTTGAACTGCCCAAACATCACACTCAAGTGGGTACCTAATTCTGTAAATTAATTACCAAGAAACAACCTTCCACTTTCACAAAGTCCGCACCTTCAGAGAATAATGAAGACTAGTTGCAGAACAGAAATTCTTTTACTATACCAAGTTCCTTCCTTACTCTTTTAATCACAATACTTTGAATAAAATGTATTCCCATTTACCCTTCCTATTTAACTATCCTGTTACAGCTTAGTATATCTGACATGAGTGGTTTTTCAAGATTACCTTCAGAGAGGCAGAATTTGCTTGCTCATCTACAACCCCCTTTTTCAGTACTTGGTTCTGAGCTCGAAGCTGAAAAATAAGAGATGCCAGTAACTATACAAGACAAAAGAATAAATAAAAGCCATTCATTAGAATGTGCATGAAGCATCATATTCTCTCTCATGAGAGCACAGGTTGTGCATGCTTTTTAAAATATTCTGTTCAGGCAAGACAGAAGTAGAATCAGGTTGAAAAAAGTATCCAATTCATACTTAGAATTTCTAAGAAACAGGAAGTTACCATCTGAGTATTTTGGTCAATTAGAACATAATTCTTAATATATATCTTGGAAGAATAGTTATTTAAATACAGTTAAAGTTTGACGAACAGTGAACACATATGGAAAAGCTGTGACTTCTTCCCTGACTAACCAAGTTCTTGCTCGTATTCAGTGTTATTTTTGTGTCATCCCTTTTCTCCCCAAAACTGTTCATGCTGGTTCTGGAATATAAGCAGGACTCACAAAGTCAAAATTCATATCAGTTCAAGAAGAGCTTAACTACATTGTAATGCAAAAATACTTAATACCAGATGATCCAGAGAAAACAGCTTGACAAACACTTCAGGAAAATGCATAAAAAGCATGGAAGAAAAAGCCCTCTTAGTCATACTTATCTAGTTCAGAAATCTGAGCTAAATATCACTGCGGTGAGAAGCAATACTCGAGAAATCTATTTCCCAGTCACTTCACAGAGTACCTTTACCCTGCAGCAATGAGAAACCCAACAGTTTCATCTTCCCATTCCTTGATAATTGCTTGAATCCTGGTTTCTTCAATGGCAGTTTGTATTCATTTGCCATGTTTGAGTCCAGCTGTTTCAGATATAAATTAGAAGGGTTTGTATTGTGTTTGGGAATACCTCTGGCAGATGCATAAAAGGCAAGATTCAACGTAAAACAGCAATGGCTAATCTTTTCAGTCTGATGACTGAATAAACTTGAAAGGTCAAAAGTCAGTTGACATTGCTAAGCACAGGCTTCTGCCCTGCAGTATTCCCACTGTGCTGCTCAGGCATCACAAAGCAAGAGAAGAAGCTTGCAAGGGCACCACAGAAAGACTTCCAAGCACAGAGTTTCCCTAGCAAGAAAAAACAATGCAGTACTTTTTACATACCATTTTTCTGCCACAGCTACAAATGCAGCAACATGCCAGGTACAGTGAATGAACTAGCTCAACTGTGCTGCACTGAGATATGCAAGCTGAAGACTGATCCACCAAAAGCTGTCACAAGTTGAAAGAGCCTTTTCTGACTCCTACTTCCATCAGGGTTGCACAACAGAGCCAAGAAGCTGCAACTTGAGAGGAAGGAGAGACTCTGAACACATATCCTTCTTCTGGACTGCTCTGTGAACTGAGAGGGAAAGCAATCCTTTGGCAAGTACTTCCCTTCACACTCCTTGAGTCTATCTAGCCCTTGTCTACCTCTCTCCTTGCTTCCACACCACAAGTGAACAAGCAAATAGCTTCCCAAGGCTACTCTCTGTTTCTACCCACAGTAAACAGCCACCACAATAAGGAGGCAATTGAACAACAGATCATTTGCACAAAAAGGAGAGTTATCTGCAAAGGGGATCCTACAATGCCCAAGTTACTGCACATGAAGCAGGATGAGACCAAGAAATAGTTCCCACAAAGAACCAATGAAACATCACAGGCCAAAAGTTGCAAGATGAAGTTAAACAAAAGCTTTTGGACACCATGATACCAAACGAAAGAGGATCCAGTTGCTGGAACTTTTAGAAGCTGTAGTTGAAAGTCTACATTTCAAAGTTTCATTTGGGAATCAAGCACCGAAGTCCCAATTTTACCTTATCCCAATTACCTTATCCCAAGCCATTTTAATCTCCAAGCTACAGCAGAGCCACTATAGAAAGCAACAAAAAATATAAACTTTGTGACCAACAAAGCCCCAAAGTGATTTCAGGTTTTTTAAGTGATTTTGCAGAAGCATTAAAAAAATAAACATTTGTAT
Source organism: Coracopsis vasa (assembly GCA_026283785.1). Taxonomy (NCBI): domain Eukaryota; kingdom Metazoa; phylum Chordata; class Aves; order Psittaciformes; family Psittacidae; genus Coracopsis; species Coracopsis vasa. The sequence continues at coordinate 28,443 of JANHGB010033141.1, forward strand.
GGGGGTGGTTGGTGTCATGGTTTTTAGCAGTTCCAAGGAGAACAGTATTTAAAGATACAGCATTCTGTAATCTAGGGAAAGGTGTCAAATACATTTAAGTGATTTGTGCCAAACCTCTGATGCTGGGCTATACAAGAAGTGATAGCTTGCTTTTCTAAAGCCATTCAAGACCAATGGTCTCCTCTTCTTTTTAGTGGAGGAACAAGAATGAAGAGTTCAGTATTAAGCAAGGCTCCACCCTTTAAGAAATCATCTCTAGTACCTTGGAAAGGCATTCTCTGCTATGGGCCAGAAGTCTTTGCAAATACCCTGTTAAAGACCACCAGAAATGGGAAACAAAGTTACCTAAGGCAGATGCAGAAGAATGGGAACAGGGAAGTGTGAAATCAATTGTTCTCGTTCCCAAGACACTGCAACACCATTGTAAGTACTACCACTACCACTGAACTCCCACAATCACGAGTCAAAGCAAACTCAGAGTCTATGGGTAAGATGCAAGACCAAGACCTCAAAAGATGTTCACACCCAAAAAGATAACTAAGCCTCACGCTTGACCGAGAAGTGGAAAAGCAAGAGAAAGCATTGCCCTGGTGCAACTGAACCCATTATTTGTCCTAATGGATGCTCTGCAGACGAGGCCACTTGGCTGCTCACACCGGCATGTCCAACCGGCACTTGACAATACCATCGTATTCCCTCGACACCTCCGAACTCGCACCTCCCGTGCCTTCACCTCATCCTCAAAGAGCGGCCACCTGCGGGCCTCAAACACTTCACGCCGCCACGAACACCAGCGTTTCAGCGCTGACCAGCCCCCGCTCCCGGGCAGGGACGTGCAGCCCCGCGGGCAGAGGGCCGTCCTCTCAGGGAGGCGGCCGTTAGGCGCGTAACGGCCGGCAGCACGCGCGCGGGGAGCGGCTGGAGAGGGGCGGCACCGTCAGGGGGGCGGCGGCCGCCGCTTGCGGAGCATCGGGGACAGGCTCTGGCGCCTGATACCTTAGAGTACTCCTGAGCCAGCTTCTGGTACTTCCCCTGCAGCTCCGCGGCTGCCGCCATCTCCCCGCCGCCGGCTCGGCTCGGCTCAGCCCGGTGACACCACAACCGCCAAGCCCGCACGCCCGCGGAGGGAAGACGCACTTCCGGGTTCAGGTGGCGGGAGCGCGATGACATCACCACGGCACCCGCACGCCGGTGAGGGAAGGGGGAGAGGGCGGAGCTTAAACCGCCGGCGCCACCATCTTGACGCAACTTCCAAGATGGCGGCACGGAGGAGGGCGGGGCCACGTGACAGCGCTGAGGCTGTCACCATCGCCTCTGTTGCCATAGTAACAACCGCCGGGCGCTGCGCGCCCTCGAGACTACGGGGCCCCACCCTGCCCAAAAAGCATCGGCAGCGCGTTCAGCGCCCGCGGTAAAAGGAGAAAGGTGAGGGGGGTCCGCAGGCTCATGTCGGCGGATCGCGATGGGGTCAGCGGCGGGCGGTGCCCAGGAGCCGTCCCCTCCCTGGGCAGAGTGCTGGGGCCGGTCCCGCGGCCGTGCCGCTAGGGGGAGCCCCGGGCCTGCGGCAGCAGACTCCGGGCCGCAGAGTTCCGCTGTACAACCGGTGTTCCAGGGCCTGCTTCTCAGCGACCGGCAGCGGCTGAGCTTGGGGCGTGCTGCCCGGGGTGAAGGGCAGGCGTGCGGGCTGTTGCCTGCCTGCGGGAAAGGAGGCCTGCAGCATGCGGCCGTGCTCCTTCAGAGCGCGATGTCTGACATAGAGCACGTAACACCAATGCAGATGCGCTTTTTGCAGAGCCATGCGTGAGCAAATGAGACAAAAGGCAGTGAAGTAATTCCGCATGGCGGGGATGGGATTAGTAGGTGCCAGCACTTGGCTCTTCTGCTGCGCTCAACCTTCAGTGCCATTGTATCCTGATGAAGGGAAACACGGGTAACTCATGCTCTTAAGCTGCAGAAACTAGTCTTGGGGGTCATTTTGAGTATCTGCACCCAGTGGTTCCCGGGGGGTGGAGGCTTCTCTGCTGCCTCCAGCCTATCGGTCCCTTTGTTTCAGAGGCGCCTTTCAGCCTCTCCATTCAGCCATTCTCCTTCAGACATTGCTTGGGCTGTGCTGATTATCTCCTGGTTTTATCATTCTTCATCCTCAGATTTGCCAAGTATTTAAATGTGTGTATACCATCACCCCTCTTTAAGCAGAATCTGCAGACACTGTAATAGGTGTGTTTGGTCCTACCAGATATCCAACCAATGTTTGTTTTTGTTTCTGAAAATGACTGGAAAAGGGAAAGAATAACAAGGCAGAAGTGTGATGATACCTCACCAGTATTTACTGAGCATCTGCAGGTTAAGGGATTCCTGGTCTAGAATAAAGATGTAACAGCAGATTATTTTGTTCAGTTTCCATGGTATCAGTTTCTTCCACTTGATTTCAGCATAGTGTCTTTATAGCCTTTCCTCAGTAGTGGGTAGAGACACTAAATCATCGTTTTCTTACCTCCTTTTCTCTTTGTTTCCCTAAATTATGAGTAGATAGTAGGTGCCTGTAATGGAAGCTAATCATTTTCCTTAGTCGTGAGGTTTTGATGGTGTATGCTGTTCTTTTGCTTATCATGGTAGTAGAGTTGGCAAGCACTAAATATGATACGGTGGCCAGATTAGTAAATATGTTTGTATCTCCACAGTAAGTCTTAATGTTGGAGGACTGCATATTTTTAGGAAGTCTAAAAGGGGTGAAAAAGCAAAACACCTATTGTCACTATTCATCCAAATGATCTTACTGCTGTTCTGTATGACCACAAGAGCTTAAATAACAATACTGGAATAAGAAATAACGAAGCTCTAGTTTTTAACATTAGAGCCGTAATAGACTACTCCTTCCACTCCATTTTGTATTCCCTACCGAAGTTCTTAACAAAGTAAATGGAGTTTGCAATTGCCATTCATCATACCAGGGTTAACAGCAGCACACCTTATACTATGTCCTCACATGTCAGTGCAGTAAATTTTATACAAGGAAAAAAAAAAACCAAAAAGACCCAAACAAACCCAAACCTTTACAATTTATTTGAAACCTGTATTTTTAGATTTGCATTTTCTAGGATATGTCTTTCGTGAAGTGTTAAGACTGAAATGCTTTGAACACACATTGCAAAATACAGTAGTCCTGGTTTGTGCTGCGTTCAAAGATGCTTTTGTGATAAAATTTTCCTATTGTGTCTGGTGCAGTGGATGCTGGCAGAGAGGTTTCACAGCTGAAAGCTGGAAAGGGAGCTGGGGGAATTACAGAGCCTAGTTGTAACAGAATGAATTGCTTTCGCACTGACAACAACGGTGTTTCTGACTGGGCAGCTAGCATTCAGGTGGGAGTAACACAGAATTTATTTGCCTACGTCCATCCAGAATACCAAGATCCAAAGGTACATTATATAGGGCATTTATCATAGGAGGAAATGCCAGTTTCTTAAAACGCAAGCAGAGTGAATGAAAAGATGGCGCTTTTACTACTCAAAGGCTGTGAGGCTGAGAGCTGACTGAGGGATTTTTAGGTTCAATGGAATAGCTCTACTTCAGTGTATTTGGAGCATCAGGCCAGCTTCTTGTATTTCAAAGCAGCCCTGTCTAGTTTCTCATGGATCCTACAAGCCCTATGTTAGGAACATACAATTTGTAATTTATCACCTTTCCATGGTGGTGTTTGGTGAACAGCTTGAGTCAAAGTTCCCCAAACATAAAGGTAACAAAAAGTTCTGTGGCATGGTTTTGTTTGCCTTTTTTATTTCCTCTTAGGAAATCCTCAGATTCATCCTTTTGATTTGTCATTGGAGGTGCAGTGCTACTCCTCTACTTTCAGCTGTGGAAAAAAAGTCTTAATTCTGCTATTTCCTCACAGTCACTTAATACCCATCTCTCAAGAGAGAGCAAGGATGTCCAGCCGCTGCACTGGAGAGGCGCACAATGCGTGTTGCTGCAGCGTGGTGTCGCATACTTCCTCATCAGTGACTCGATATGTAATTGCAAAGGACTGATCCTCTCATCAGAAGTTCAGAGCAAGAACGGAAGTGAGTGGAATGCCAGCCAGTGTGGGGTCATTGCCACAGGACCCACAAAATACTACCTTCTACAAATACACCCACACAAATATAAGAGCACGTTGTGACAGCAGAACTTAATGCAAGCTAAAGCATGACATCTTGAGCAGAGAAATCCCTTCCAAGGGTCAGAGCATTTTTGCTTGTCTTGTTGCCTTTTGTGGGGGAGAATGCAAAACAAGGGCTATACAATGGAACAGAGGCCATACTTTTTTTATGTCTGTGCTCAGCAGCTGGTATAATGGGTGTTGAAGTTTCGATGCTTTCTTGAGAAAAATAATTTATTAAAGAATTACAGCGATTTTTTCGATATGTTGTATTTCCAGGCTCATTTATCCTTCCTTCCCTGCTCAAACAGTGCCTTCCCCTCTATCCCATTAGTAAGAACTTGTACTCACATACTCTGTGCATAGGTGCAGGTAGAGAAATGAAGAATAAGAGAATATCCTTTGAGTTATTCAGAATGTTTCCTGTAGTTAGGGAAAGCAAACTTCCTTGTCATCACTTACATGCTTACACGTATTCACAACAAAAAGGTTTCTAAGACCTGGGAAAAAAATCGTTAATGATTGGAAGGGAGCCATCTTCAGTCATCAGACTATTGCAAGCAATGCATAAACCACATCCTCAGAAGCTGCAAACACCCTAAACTGGTGTTTTGTTTCTGTTATCTTAGCAACAGCAAGTATGAACAGCAGGATGTGTGCTCACTGTACACGCTCATTATTTCTCATGGTGACTCTGTAACAAACTCTTTGTTGTTCGTAACCTTTCACCTCTTTCAAACTCTGATTGTTCTGATAAAAAAAGGAAAGTACTCAAAAAAACCCAACAAAACAACAAAAGAAGGTGTATGCCCATACAACTATGCACTTCACAGAACAGTTTCTCTTAATTATTTGTGGTCCTCATTATCATAATTTCACTGTTTCCATAGCATTTAAAAATAGAAATGAAAACAAGTCTCTGTCTCTCATATCCCTTCCCAGCCCATAGGATAAATAGCTTGAGTCATCTATAGGGTGTGTGCGTGGCTGGGGGAGTGGTGCCTTTGTGTAAAAAGAAATTGCTGAGAACAAGAAGATGAAAAAAGCCTGAGTAGGCAGCTGCCTGTGATAATTCAGAGTTGACTTTGCAGCTCACGTTCCACTTGGGTACAACACATACCAGCCTTGGCGCAACAACTTCTGTATCTTCACAGCAAATCCTTACTGATACTTCATAAACCAGCAGAAGTTCGAAACAGCTGAAAAAGTTTGTTACTTCCATTTTGTTGAATATGGAATTCCCCCTCTTCTAGGAAAATTAAAACTCTTCCCTAGCTTTGTCATCTTCTGTTGAAGGTCTACACATCTGCAGCCTCGTTTCCTGCTTTTCTTTTAATGCTTGAAGGGGCCATTGCTGAGAAACATTGGCCCAGCTAAGACTGCCTGCTCTCAGGTTCTACAGTCTTTTACGTTTGCTGGAGAAATTAAAATACAAACAGTGTACATTAAATCCCTAGAGACATACTGTCCAGTTGCATAGAGAAAGATAAAAGACTGAATTTAGAAGGGGTGTTATGAAGATCATAGAGTGAGAAGTGGATGCTCTTTCACATACACCAGTTGTGGACACAGCCTTTGACCGAAGTCCCAGCTCACCCATGTGAGCAGCTGTTATCTGCAGCAAACATGGCATGGGTTTGTCTTCATTTTCTCAACTCTCCAGAGACAGACACATGAGTAGAGGAAGAAAAGGGATCTGGAAGATTTTCCAGCAGTTTAGGAAACATTTTAATCAGAACTATTCCTGTGCATGAGCATTTTTATTTTTAAAAAGATTATGGCACCTCCAGAAGTAATTTGGGCTTTTGGAATGAATTAAAGCCAGGTCTTTGGTGTGTAAAGAATGTTGTGGAAAAAGAAGCAGGATGGAGGAGATGTGGGGCAGGGTTCCTCATTGACAGAGCATGGGAACAAGTCACAACACACCATGTGGAAAGAGAAGGTGATATACAGGTATTTGTACATCGCAAGCCCTTGAGCTTAAAGCACTGGAAGGGGGGATGCCTCAGGAGGACAGAAATACAGCAGGAGAGTATTACCATCAAGCTGACTGCTGGAGAAAGTGGCTTGGAGGAGACAGGTTTGTCTTTGCAGATTAGCATGAACTGGAAAAGAGAAACAGCATGAGGAGCAACACGCTGTCCATTTTAAATGCTAACAATGGGAGGAGGAAGAATCTTAGGCGGGATTGCGAGGCTGGGATGAACTATGTTAGCATTTTTAAAAATCGGTGATAATCTAATTATTTTTTTGTTGGTTGTGGTTTTTTGTGGGTTTTGTTTTATATTTACCTACGTTTTAGGGGGCTGTTGCGCAGTTCTCAGTGGGTTTGTTTTCCTTCTGGTTATGATCCTGACCAGTAAGAGCAGCTTTATTTCAGCTGTGTGAAATAGCACATACCGCATACCTTTAAGGAGCTAGCAGTGAACTTGAGTGCATTTACAATGCACTTACAAGGACATGTGTAGTAAATAATGAAGGGATTATTTTTAAAAGATGGGAGTAGGCTTCCAGGCCTCTACACTTTAGACAGAAATAAAATGAAGAAAACTATTTACAATAAAAAAACCACAAACAAAAAACAACAAAACAAAAAAAACCCCAACAACTTCCTTATGGCTGGTGAATATTCTATGTAATGATTTAAAACACTTAAATTTTCCCAGCATTAAAACCCCTTCACATTTCAAAATGACAGCAGGTTTTTTGAATGGTTTTAGGTAAGACGACTTGCTTCTTAAGCTAGATGAAATTCAGCTAGAAGTAAGAGAACACATAATATCACTAAAAATTGAATCTTAATTGTGATTGCCAGCTGCCCATCCGTAAGCACTCATTCATTTGAAAACTAGCATTCCTTAGAAAGAAAGTAGGTGCACCCCAGTTGTGTGAGCCAGCAAAGAAAGGAAGATTCACCAAGTGACAATGCACTATTTTCCACCTCTAGTTGCATCCCATATTTCTGTGTGTAGATCGTCACTGAAATGAAATCTGGTATAAGGATCTACTTGGGGTGCTCACCAGGAGGTGGGATGCTTCTCCTCGTTATGAGCCACTATCTATGACAAATAAACCAGCAACACTACCAGGACCAGGGTATTTGTGAAGTTGGACACCAACAAGTAGGGATTAACAACCACATCGAAAATAATGAGCCTTGACAGATCTAGGGTTAAATACTTTAAAATTAGATCCTGCTGAAAGCTGAATCTTGTCGCTTAGCAACGGCTGCATGGGATGCTGCTGTCGCTCAGCGGATGCTTCTCTGGGGAGTTAAGATTATGCTCACAGAAAATGGGTTATGATTGGGTCAAGGTGACATCATGCAGCGCGGCAGCATCATTTTTTAAGGTAGCATAGAACGTGATCACTCAAGTTAATGCCCAGAATTGTGTAGCCACTTGGAGATTTAAGGAGACATCTTTCCTGTTGAAATGACTGAGCTCTATCTACACCTCACCTGCCCCACGGAATGGCTCGCAGGCTGCACAGAACAGCAGGTCATTTTGCCCAGCACACCATCATCAGAACTCAACAGGTGGATTTTTAATCTTTTCAGATTACTCAGAGCCAAAAGACAAACCAAAATGCCTGTAATTTGTGGAGGTCTGACTATGTATTCAGAGCATGGAAACCTCCACCAAGCAGCTCAGAAAACAGGCTTATGAGAGAGAATAAAATGTACCCTTACTGAAAATAACTGAAAATGCAGTTTGCTGAGTTTATTTTAGCATCTAAAACAACTGGGAAAAGCAAGATACCAAGTTAATTAAATCAAAAAAAGCCTTCGAGGCACAAAATCTATTTTTAAAAGTGATGCTGTGTAAAGGTTGATACAGGCACTTCCAGAGATTTTTCTGAACATCTGCCCAACAACAAAGCATAAACACATCGAGTGTTTCCGAGGTTGGTCTGGTAGGGACCAAGCTGCATTTCTAGACATGAAAATACCCAAGTGCTCAACTGCTACCAGTGTCTTTGGAACAGATACAGAAATTAGGTATTCAGTCCAATCCTGTATGCTGCCTATTAGGGCTTGGAAAGTCAAGATACTATGGAAACGGAGATTATGGCAGTCAGCATAAAAATAATGCTCAATACACGTACCTGGTTTTAAGAAACTGGATATCCTTCTGTGAACAGTGAAAAAGCACAGACAAGTAAGTGTTTGAGGGTAGTCATTCTGATGACTCAAATGAAGTTTGACAATGGCAAATGTAGCATCTCCTACCGAGACATGAGGCAAAGACACCTTTGATCTGTCCCCACTGTCTTAAACAAACAAGCAAAAAAACCCAAACCACCCTGTAGATGACTGCAAAATGAGCTGAATGGCGACATGCATTGATGAAATACATGTCATGGTTGACAAATCGTGTCCTTCTTCCTTTAGTTGGATGGGCTGTGCCAAAAAGAAGTTCCTGGTGAGCAGGAAGGTCACTAGGAGAGATCACAAGGAATCAGGATCAAGACAAATCTCATTAAATCAAGTTCCAGGTCACGAACTACCAACTTTTTCTGCCAACTGCAGCCTCACCATTTGGCAGCGATGGAGGAGAACAAAGACATGGACATATTAACTGATAACAGGATTAGTCAACTCTGTTTGACCAGGTAAAGGCCAGGGACATAGCAGGCAAGAGTGGTGCTGCAAGTCAGGGAATACTAAGACCAGATTACAAAAAGCACCAGCACTCTAGAAGAGTGTCTATAGCTCTTCTCATGTGCGTGCCAGCAGTGTGAATTAAAATGAGAATTGATGTACAGAGTAATGAAGATCATGTCTTCCAAACAGAAACCAAATAATCTTGGTTTGTTTAATAAGTCAAGAGCCTACGAAGGGACACAATTGCTTTTGTACTGATGCAATAGGAAAACAAACATTCTGATGTTTAACGAAGAGCTGTTTAAACTAACACTGGCAGAGGGTAGTTAATAATCTTGGGTTAGCTATAAATAGTTTGTAACTGCAAGAGCAGGTAACCTTTCAGCAGAGCCTTCTGGAAGAAAAGGGAAAACAAGAATACCCAGCTGATCTGAAGACTGAAGATTGGAGCAGAGGTGATAGGGCTTTGACATGTCAGGTGCAAGGACAGCCCCCATGGGTAAAAACAGGGAAGAGAGTTTCTATGTCCAAGTAAGCTGGGAAAGTTGACAATGACAGTGCTGGACTGACATTCACATATGATTACCTTTAAGCACACCAGATGTTCACAGCTACATGTATTTACTCAGACTATTCTAACTAAGAACACTTACAGGTATCTGGAAGCTCAAGATCTGTGAAAGTACAACCGTGTTCTGTGTCAAATTTAGACAGCCATATCTTCTAAATTACCTATTAAGTATTTCTTCCACAAACGTCCTTAAAATACAGCTGGTATAAGTGGATAATTACCTCAGTTAATGCTTTATTCTGAGAGTTGTGGCTCCATACAGAGGGTAATTTCCAGCAAAGTTGTAACAGAGGAAAACACTCTTGGGAAATTTAGCAATGAACTCCAGGCTCTCTTAGCATAATATAGTGAATAACAATTAGACATCATTAACATATGATACATAGCTGTGATTTTGTCCAAACTAATTAGAGCAGTTGTTCTTTTATCGGTATATTAAGATGAACACTAAATCAAAGATATTAATAGTGCATATATATTCTGTAATTTGTGATTTAAATTGGTTTTTATATGGTGATGAAGGACAGTCTTTGTTAAAAATCTACCGGATCACTTCAAGTACTGCAGAAGGAACAGATGCATTTCCATTAGATCCTACAGAGGAAACCTAAATGAGTGATACTACTAGGTTAAAAAATAAAAATAGAAGAGGTGTACCCATGTCTGCTTTTAAAAGAGTGAAGCATCATGTCCCATTCTGTGTCCCCCGCTGGTACTTCTGCCTCTCGGGCAGTGGAAGGTCTTCTATACAAATGGATAGTTTATGTTTGTTTCCTTAATGAAAGTAAAAGGAGTAAAGGGAAGATACCATGCATCTCTCCATAAGCTGCCCCACCTGCAAGTGTTCAAGGCCAGGCTGGAGGGGGCTTTGAGCTCTGCTGCCCTTCTACTAGTTCGAGTTCCAGGTTAAAGAGTAAAATCATGGCCTTAATAAGACACTCCTCAAATATTACCTGGATGAACCTGACTATAAGCAAATCCTGCTGTGGACTGAGAAGGTATTTAACAGATGACTTCCACACGTATGCAACTGTGTTAACTAACCTACAATGAATTGCACATTTAGCTTTTTACACCAGGCTAGTCTCATGGATGAGGTTTAAATGGGAAGATGGGGCCCTCGGAGCAAGGGTCTGTAGATAAAGAGAGCACACAGCGCTTTCTGTTTGCAATGCTGTTTATTTTAGAAAAGCCCCTTTGATCATCAGAATGAAAAATGTGGGCAGAAAAAGTCACAAATGTTATAAAACAAAGTTTATTCTGCAATATTTTGTCATAATGAATTGCATCTCTTTGGTAAAAATAAAATTTATAAACATTTTAATTAACAGAGATTAGCATACAAAAAACTAAACTTCTGTAAATCGTCTTTAAAACGGGTAAAGGACTAAACCGGAGGAAAAAGGGTTAGAATTGGTCACATACTGGCAAATTTATTCTAAACAAACCCAAGGACATTGCTTATGCTACATTAGAAACAAGCTAACAGGAACAGTTTAAAACCAACTCTGGTTCTTTTGATCAGAAAGCATTCTTACAATTCACTCTTAAATAAATAATAGTTACAATGACTTGGCAATTATAAAATGTTTTGTATCACTATATGGCAGTAACATAATACTTATAATTATGCACTTTTTAGTTTGAGGAAATGTACATTTATAAAACAAGACTTGATAATGGCACTGGCAGTTAGGTGTGAAGAATGTGCTTTAAGATATAATGGCAGGTGCAACATTTAAAATATTCTACCTTTTCTTTTCAATAAATATTTTGACTACACCATTATTAACGTGGATGAGTGTACTTTGCTTTCACCAGAGCTTCTACTTACTTTTCAGGCTGATGAAAAGTTGCAAACCATACAACTTCCATTTTACAGCTGCATTTCAAAACATCTGATGCGACTTTTGCAAAAGCAGTAATTTAGTATGGGAATCTGAAAGGCAGATACAGGTTTATATTGTATTCACATCAGATTCATCCTCAACAGAGCAGCCTCCCTTGTACATGAGTCTCATACACTTCTTCACTGCATTTAAAGAATTGAACGTGGTTCATTAATACTTTGCTTGCCAAAATATATCAGAGTCAACCATTGGCATGAACACCTTACATATGTCACTAAAAAGAAAAACCCAAACCCAACAATCAAAATAACTTTAAATTATACTCCATTTATACTATATACAGCAGGGTCTGTAACTGAGGTGGCAAACAAACCCAAACCCAATGCTAGGTATGGAAGCAAAAGGAAGGGTAGCTGTTCTCCCACTACCGAGAGGGATGCTCCACAACCAAGCAGGTGGCCTTTGCCTGCCAAAATGTGCAGGCAGAGGTGTGGAACAAGGTCAGGGGCACTTTTCGGCTCCCTTCTCCTTCAGGAGGAGAAAAGGAAGATAGCAAAGCATGAAGAGCGCAGCCCTGCCACACCACTGTGCCCCAGGGAAAGGCTGTGATTGCTTCCCCCCTTCCACAATTCCAGTTCTCCCAGGCTGAAAGCTGTAAGGACGGATGTAGCTTTCATTGCTAACTTCAGGTTAGTATGGTTTTATTGCTAGTTGCATATGGTAATTAAATGCATTGTTAGCACCCAACCCCATCCCTTCAGAAACACTGAAACACTGAAGTTATTATCACCAACGTCAGGGTTAACACCAGCATAGGCACGCTCCTTGTATTGGCCTTCTCAAGTTTTGTCTGAGGCAAAAAAGCAATTCAGAACCAAACCACAGAGCCGACCATGACCACTTCCAGGGTACTGGGGACCTTGATCCAGCTTTCACTGGAAGCTACAGAAAAGCTGCGACCACCTTCAGTGGGAGCCAGGCAGCACCCTCCTTCAACAGCATACTACTGAAATCATGGCACCGAGCAAAATCCCAGTCTGCTAACAGTATTTCTGTGTAGCTGGATCCTTATTTTCACATAGACACAAACTCTGCCCTTTGCAGTTTTCCATCCAGGTACAAAAGCAATCCATGAGCAAAAAGCAATTCCACCAAGCATTCATATCTTCACATCTCAAAATCCTAAGAACGACTGCACTGGGACTTAGTTTACCTTTAAATAGCGAGTTTTCCTCCTACTATCCATCAGTAACACATCCAGTATCAGATCTAATTGGCTAATGCACCACTTGTGATATCCAGAAGACATACACATCTGCACACATGTTGCCCTGTCACAGCTGTAGGCTAACGGGTGTTCACATAAAGAGGAATGCAGCAGAGTATTTTTCTTCCCTTTCAAGAGATCATGCTTAAAACTGAAGTATTTGGGGGAAAAAAAAAACCCAAAACAACACTCTTTCTTTCCTAGTGTTTGTGCTTTCAAAAGAAAAAATAACATTGGCTTTAAATTCCAAAACACAAAGAACCTCAAATATTTCAGGCTTGATCCAACAGCCACTGAGTCAGTAGGAGCACCACTGTTGTCTTCAAGAGGCCCTGGAAGGCCCTCAGAGCAACAGATCTTCAGCAGCATGGCTGTGTTCATGTTTAAAGTACGCAGTTTATGGCAGTATTCATGAAGAGACTAACAAATAAGGCAAAAAAACCCCAAAACCAACACACAAAAGAACCACACTGGTCTAAGAAAGGCCTCCAAATAGCCAGAAAAATACCCTGTTAGGGAAAGGTTAGCTGTTGGCTGAATCCAGCACCGTTTTCAACAACCAAAACAGTGGAACACTGGTTTCCTAGGTGGCTCTGCTCCTAATTTTCAATCAGTTTACCCAACACCTGCTCAAGCGATAGCTTCCCATGTTAGCAAGAACATTGATGGCACATCACGCTATCTTTCAAGAACAGGAAAGATGACCTCGATAGCTGTATGCAATTCTGCAACGTACTTAAGGCATCCTTATACGCACAGTACTGTTAAAACCCACTCCAACAGAACTGCTTACCCATTTCGAACAGAAAATTGAAAGAAGAAAGTCCTCATCTACGGGAAGCTGTACGCAATCACCACTGACCTTCAAAGGAAACTAAACATTTAGAAAAGAGGAAAAAAGTCCACCAGACAACTAAAACATTTTTGGCTGAAGGATGCCTGGGAACTCTAAAGAGATTCTCTTATTGCAAAAATGAACTGTGAAGGAATTTCTTCCCAAAACAGAGAGGTCCTCCTGAGCGACAATGCACATCCAAAGGATGAAACCTTGCCTATTAGATGCCGGTATGTGGCAGGAGGCTGATGGGGTTCACACAGCACAAGGCACAGTGATCAGGAAACAAAAGGTATGGACAGCCCATGTGACAGAAACAACAAGAATGGAGGAGGGAGGAAAGGGCAAAAACCCCAGAAGTAATTCATGGGTCACAGATCCAAAAGGAAGCTGTTCTATTTTGTCCTGGATAAGGGGTAAAATGTTCCCTTTTAAGCAGCTGTTCACTGCTTAGCCACCTAAAGCCTGCACCTTGTCCACGTTGTCACCACCAACTGTTGGCTTCTTTTCCCCTCCACCCCATGAATCCATATAGGGGAGCAGAAGGGTAGGTGTTGCTGGACTATGCAGCTACTACAGTTACCAACAGTGGCGGTAACACAAGGACAACATCAAACTTGGCTTTCACTGTTGGCTGCATCCAGGGTGCGCATATGCATGCATGCATCTGCATGAAAAGGACACGTGCAACCCCCTCAAAAAGGCAATTTGTCTTAAGATGGAAAAACCAAACAAACCCCAACCTGTTTTCTTTCAGGAATCTGACCTGCACACAGCAGATCTGGGGGAAGGAGGACAAAGAAGAAAACTGTGGGTGGCACCCACCTCACTACCCCTTACTCACACTCTTCCAGGGGGTACTTTGCCTCCTGCTGAGAGCAGCTCCTGGAGTGCTCCAGGTTTTCAGCCAGTGTCAGATGGGCTGAAAATTGCAGCCATTTGGATTTGCTTCACCAGCATTCCAACCAGTCTCAGAAGAGTGAAGAGAGGATGGGTGGGAGGAGGCAACCAAAGCCAGGACCCCTTTTTTTTAAAACCCTTTCTTTTTTCTCCTCCTCTTTAATCCTTTATGTGGAAGTCAGAGCCCTTACCCAGGGCAAAACTCCCCTCTGTGGATGAGGCCAAGAGAGCTGTAAATATGATCCACAATGTGCATCTGAACAAACGTATCTCTGGGGAAAAGAAAGTAAAACCAACTAAAAGCGATCATTAAGGAGTATGCTTTCAGGTTTTCACAAGTCATGCACCTCTTCTACTTGGAGAAGATTAAATAACTTTTCTTTTTAGGCAGTGATTTAAAAATAAATGGCTAAATTATAGTTAGCGCCAAAAATAAAAAAGCAATGAGTCCTCTTATGGCTTTGATCTCCCTTGTGAAGGGTAAAAGTAGAAGAGTATTGCCACAATTAAAAAAAATATATGTATATATTCAACACTGACAAACATACTATTTCTTCCTTTGCTTGTGACAGTGGGTCTTTGCAGTACTTATTAAGGAACTCAAGCACGTTTGGATGCCAGCAAGGTGGAGCAGAGACCCTGCTGCTTCTTTCAACTCTTCATCAATTTCTTGACATAACTCCTTGAGTGCTTTGTTGCTAGGCTGACTTTCCTCAGAGGTATCTACACAAGGTTGGGATGCATAGCCACTGTCTCCAAGAGGATCATCTTCATAGTCAACGTCTGTATCCACTTCGCTGTGAAATCCTTCGCTGCCATCGCTTCCATCATGGCTGGTCTCGGAGATAAATTCATACACCTCGTCAAGGGAGGACAAGGAAGACACGCTGGACCTAGATGCGCAGCGCTGGGAGCCCATGCTGCTGGCACTGTAGTTGTGATCCTCTTTCGGATCAATATTGGTGGCTGCAGAATCATTTTCCTGCAAATTTATGGAACTGGGAGGATTGAACGCGCTGCCGTAACTCCTCTTCTTGGGTGTCTTCAGAGGCTGAGGTTTCTCACCTGTCAAAACCAAGATTCGTCAGTAAGCAAATACTCCACTGAGATCACCTGCAAAATCATAGAATAGTTTGGGTTGGAAGGGACCTTAAAACTCATCCAGTTCTAACCCCCTGCCACAGGCAGGGACACCTTCCACTAGACCAGGTTGCTCCAGGCCCCATTCAGCCTGGCCTTGAACACTGCCAGGGATGGGGCAGCCACAGATTCTCTGGGCACCCTGTGCCAGTGCCTCAGCACCCTCACAGGGAAGAATTTCTGCCTTATATCTAACCTAAATCTCCCCTGTTTAAGTCTGATCCCATTACCCCTTGTCCTGTCGCTACAGTCCCTGATGAAGAGCCCCTCTCCAGCATCCTTGAAGGCCCCCTTCAGATATTGGTAGGCTGCTATGAGCACACTCTGGCTGGCTGGCTGCAAAGTAAGCTGAATGTGAGCATTTAAGAGTCATAATATCTTGTGCTCATTTACTGTTATCCACGAAGGACAACGGTCTTCAGCTAACCACAACTAAGAGCTGGAGAAACAGAGAAGTTAACTAGGAAACTCTGCTTCCCATGTAGCACAAAGAGGGCAGGGGAAGAGCTTTGCTGAAAAAAAACCCCAAGATTAAATGTGGGGGGAGAGAAGGTGGTTCTGTAAAACTCTAATAAGAGAAAGAATAATCAACGCAGAATTGCTTCTCAGACCGACCGTACTTGTTTCCTGCAACATCTAGCTTCTGGGTATAAAAGAAAAACAAAAGTAAAATGGCTTATGCTTACAGTCCAACATCCCTTGTTGAATGGAAGTATTTAACAGCATCATTGCAGTAGCAGCATCAATATCAGATTCTGTGAAAGAGAAGCAGCAAAACATTAGATCTTTGGTAAGCCTGACAAAATGAGGCCCCTAGAACATATAAAGAATATATAGCTATATATACTGGCCTACAATAAAGGGCAGGGCTGGGGGAATGTATTCAGACAGCGCATGACACTCGTACAGCGCAATACCATTATAGAACAGCCTCACATCTTATCTATGATACTCAAATGCTGAATTCTCACACTGCACTTACCAAAGCTGGAGCCAAGAATCATTAATTAGGCATTCATATGATGATGCTGTTGCTATACTTACCAACAAGTGGCTTTTTGTTGGTACCAGTTGAGAGAGAAAGATTACGCATATGGCACAGAAAAGCATCTCAGCAGCTTCTTACCCTGGTTATGTGAATATGCAAGGCTGAGAACGAACGTGCCCGTTAATGCAGCACTAATTCAGCACACCTCTCTCCTCCGGCAGCAATTTGCACACTAACAAGTCAGATGGAAGAAATCGAGAAGACAAGGGGGGAAGGGGGCACTGAACTACTTCATCTAGAAAGCACGGGGATCTAAATAATACATAGGCACTTCAAAAGGTTTAGGTGAACTGCAGCACTTTTAGCTATGGTAACAAGCGTTGCTGAGGAACGCCATCCTTTGCCACACAGACTGCTTACATCTTGAAAAGGGCACTTTAAGGATATTATGACAGTGACATTTCTAACTAGAATCGAGTGAAAAGGAAAAGAAACAAGCACACCTTTCTCTCTCATTTCAGGACACACTCATGCACTTTGAAAAAAGAGGAAATCCAAGGTCTTCCTTCCCTGACATCCAGCTATGGATCACAGAATCCCAGACTGGTTTGGGCTGGAAAGGACCTTAAAGCTCATCCAGTTCCAACCCCCTGCCACAAACAGAGACACCTTCCACTAGACCAGGTTGCTCCAAGCCCCATCCAACCTGGCCTTGAACACTGCCAGGGATGGGGCAG
>JANHGB010033144.1:0-22584 GCA_026283785.1 Coracopsis vasa
CACTACTGAGATAAGAGAGAAGCTGCCTGGAAATTTAGACACTAATTGCACGTTCTAGTTACAGTAGTTACCAAGATCCCTGTCTCGCCAGCTCTTAGGTTTGCGTGGGGTCTGCAGTCTGTTCTAATCTGGACACCCCATCGTTCTTAATCCTGTGCATCTCCAGCCTTTGGCAGTGCACGCTGCGATGTGCGTGATTTGCAGGAGTCGAGTGTCTCTGCAGAGTGGTTTTGACGAGAGAGATGAGGGAAAGGGGAAGGGTCCCACCGGAGCAGTGCGGTCCTAAAGGTGGGCAGTGATTAAGGAAGGAATGCTCGGGGAGGAGCTGGAGACCTCGTGTGCCTCAGCCGAGGTCAGGGCTTCCAGGAGGAATACAAAGCTCTCCACAGGGCTAATGGAGGGAGGTGGCTCGTGGAGAATTTTTTGGCTGAAAATTATGCTTCCTCCCTGGAAAATAACTTTTTTCCATTCCATGCAGTGCTTTTTTGCAACTGTAAAATCAGGCTTCCAGGGAAAACACTTGTAAAAAAGCCTTCTCCTTTTCATGTTTTTTCCCCCCTAACAACATCTAAAATGTCATTGTGTGGCAATGAGCAATTGTGCTGAGACAGACGAAGCTGTGTGGTCTGGAAAGGCAGTGTCTCGGAGGGGAGGAGGTGGGTGGCTGCAGGAATCCTCGTCGTGTCAGTGTTTTATTTTCTGTTTTCCAGTAGGTTTTTCCTTTGGCATTTTGAGTTTTGTCCGTGCTGCCTGCTACAGAGCCACCAGGGAGGAGGACAGGAGCTTGTCTGCCTTGGTGTGCAGCCTGCCCCTGCACAGGGGTGTGTAAATGGCAAATCTCATTTGTTTGTTTTTCCGGAGCTGGGAAGACCTCATGGTTATTCCAGTGCTGAGGCTGTTGCAGAAGGAGATGAGCAGATCTGACTCCTGAATCATAGAATCCCAGCATGGTTTGGGTTGGAAGGGACCTTAAAGTTCATCCAGTTCCAACTCCCTACCATGGGCACGGACACCTTCCACTAGAGCAAGTTTCTCCAAGCCCTGTCCAACCTGGCCTTGAACACTGCCAGGGATGGGGCAGCCACAGCTTCTCTGGGCACCCTGTGCCAGCGCCTCAGCACCCTCACAGGGAAGAATTTATTCCTCATATCTTATCTAAATCTAACCTAATGGTGACAGGGTTGTGATCTGACCCGGCTGAGAACTGTGATCCCAAATGGTGGTGTCAAAACTGATGAGTAAATGATGCACTGCCTGTTTCTCTCCCATGCGTGTCCTTAAGTAGATCCTATACTCTTCTTGAGGAGGATGTATCTATAAACCTGGCTGTGTCTCTGCCTCAGTGACCACAGACTTCTCTGAGAACCTGCAGGTACTTTCTGTAGAAATTTCTCCAGACTGTCTCTAGCTGAGTTCCTAAAACCAGAAGCTGTTGTCTAAAATCAGGAGTAGGTAAAGGCTTCTTCCACCCTCTGCAACTTTAATGGCAGGGTATTATTGTCTCCCTTGAGCTTTTTTTGTCCTAGGACTACATCCCGACTGCTCCTTTTCTTCCTTTAAAATATTTGTCTTAGCAGCAGCTGGTTTGAATTTAGAGACTTCACAAACGTTAGGTAAACTTAATATCTCATGAGGAGTGTGTACTAGTGTGATAGAGAAGCAAAGGGGCTATAGAGATCAAAAGCGCATTTTGTTGAGCAAGTGATTACGGTATGTTAGGAAAAAAGCAAATGCTGGGATAATGCTCTAAATAATTAGCTGGGTGTAAAGATCAGATCAGGTGTGTCCTGGGTGATGCCCCGAGTTCCTTGTAGATGTTTTATAAACAGCAGGAATTTATTGCATGAGATACGGGAATGTTCTTGAGCCACAAGGTAATGACAGTCAGGCAGCACAGGTGTCAAGAAATGTAGTGGTTTTCCCTTGTGTGAGTAACAGGAGAAGACAGGCCCATGGGCCACAGAAGGTTGACCAACACAAATGTGATTGGGGGAATTGGTTTTCTACTCCTTTATGCTCATTTATTGTCCCTTTGTGGAGGAATCTGATCTGTTTCACTACTGGGAGAAGGACATGAAGCCAGGTATGCAGCCTGGGTTTAGAGCCCTGAGCATGCCCCTTGTCCTGTGTGCTACTGCCTCTCTCCAGGATTTTGGTCTTAAAGACCCTTTCAGGTGTCCCTTGGGGCAGATGTGGGCTGAGTGTGGAGAAGGAGATGAAAGGAACAGATTTGTTGAATCAGTTGCAGTGATTACTTTTCCAGGCTGAGTCTCAAAAGCTGTGACGACAGGGTTGTGGAAGAGGCCAGTTTGTGCCACTTCCCATCATTGCCAAGCTGCAGAGAGCAGTCATTTTGCTGTGTGTGTTTGTTGCCTCTTCACAGGCATGTGGTGGTTGTATAAATCCTGATTCTTAAATATCCTTTTCTCTCTGTTCCTTACAAAGAAGCCGTTCTCAGTCATTTTCCAGGTCTAAAATTGTCATAAAGGAAGAGGGCGTCCATCAGGCCTGCTCTGGAGTTGGAAGGGGTGCCTGTCTTTTTTTAAAGCAGGAAATTCTCTAACTGCAGGTTGTTATGCAGCAGCTAGTAAGCAGAGGGAAGGCTGTGGCTGGTGTAATGTGCTTGAAGAGTCGCATCACCTCCCTGTACAGATGCCTGTGTGGCTGACAGCTTCAGCCTGCATTGGTACTTGGGATAGAGCTACCCATTAGGTACCATGTTAGGGGACAGGTAACATTTTAAGAGCTTCCAGTCTCCCCCTCTGGAGAAGTCTGGAGGATACTGTGGCATAGTATTACCACAGCTGTGTGTGTCTGCATAGCTTTGGGGGCAGCCTGCATCCCAGTAACGGGAGTGAGAGGGCCTGGCAGCTTCCTAGGTACATTCATAGGGTGATGCTGGGCAGAGGGCAGCATCACTGACCCGTTGGGCTCTCCTCATAGTTGTTATCAGTGCTCAGAGCCTGGAGTGGTTGTACCAATAGTGCTTGACAGCTGAAAATCTGCCCCCTTTCCTAGGATCCTGCCAGTGGAACAAGGATCCCACCAGTTTACATCGAATTATAGGTGTAGGGCTGGAAGGACTTCAAGGAGGGATTTAGTCTTTGCAATGAAATAGCATCTGCATCAGGTATTTACTCTTTTCCTCAAAAGAAGGAACAAAATCCAGCCAGGTGCTGGAAGTTCTGCATCACAGATACACTGAAACAGGTTATCACCACTTTGGCACCATGTAATTTGTTTCTTCATATCCAAGCTGAATCTCATTTAGCATTTGAGCCGATGCTACAATGTGGAAGAAGAATTGAGCACTTTCCCCCTTTCTTGTGACTTCTATTGTATGCAGACCATTCTGTTCTCTTCAGTGTTATCTTTTTAAGACTAAACATACCCAGGTCCTTCAGTTGTTTTTCCCAGGTCATGCTTTCTACACTCGGATTTTACTTTCCACTGCAGTGTCTCTGATCTTTTTCATCTATTTTATAAAGAAGAGTAAGTGAGGTTGGGTACAGTCTGTTGGCTAAAGTCTCACCTGTGTGGAGTGGAATGGAATCACTGCTTCTGCGTCACACCTACAACGTAGGAACAGTAACATGTTCCAGGATGTCATTTGCCTGCTTTACTGGCTTGGAATTAATTTCTGAATCAATGTAATGCATGTGTGCATTTTTTGGTGGCACATTGGAGTTACTGTTCTTTCTCTCCCTTAGTATACTGTATTGTATGATCTTTGCTGAGATGGTTTCATGGTATGCTGTAGGTAGTTGGTTTCCTGCAGCCAGGTCAAAACACTGCAATAAGATGCCACAAACCCCTGAACTTGCTATGTTGAGAGTATTTTTTCCTTGTGAAATAATAACAATTAAAAAAAGCGATGGGGTTTGTATGGGTCAGTAGAGTTTGCACTTGATCAGACATTATCTTGCCACCAAATGTGGTTCCTTCTTGCATCCTCCCTGCTCCTGATGTCTCTGCTCACTGTGCTTGGAGCTCATTGTTGTCCTCCACAGGAGCCACAGAGCCCTGTCCTTTAATACTTGATTGCTCACTGCAGCTGGGCCTTCCTCCTGCAGTGATTTAGTTCAGGGACTGAAACTGGAAAAAGTTCAAGCCTTTAAATATACATAGTTTTTCTTGCTAGTTTGTTGTGCCCATGGAGCCAGGTGTGAGCACGGGGAGGGGATGCTTTGATGCTTCATGAGGGAGTGGGGGACAAGGGGCAACGCTGCCCTTTTGGGCTGCAGTGAGCCCTTAGATTGGTTCCAACACCCTGAATTTTGTCCTGATAATGTCAGGCCCCTTTCTGTCTGCCTGTTACTTAATGCTTTGCTATCTTTATTACTTTCTTATCTTATAGGTAACTACAAACTGATCATTTAACTTGATCAAGAGTCTGTCAGAGGATTGAAGTTACTGGTCTGTAACTTCTTAAGTCTTCTGCCACCTTTTTTTTTCTTTTCATAAAGGTAGGTGAGGCATGATGCTTCTCCAGCCTCCTGTAGCCTTCCCTGTTCAAAGACGGTCACTAACGCTTCAGAGATTACTTTGACTGGTTTCTTACATGCCTTCAGGTGAATGCCATTATTCCCTCTCAGTCTAAAGCTGTTCTGTGAACATTTTTAAGCCATTCTTTTCTAACCTGCTCTTTTCTCCCATTTCCAAATTAATCTTGCTTGTCACATTTCATTCTTTCTTCTGGAGACTGAAGGAGTGTTTGCGTTTCAGCCTTTGCATCATTTGCTTTTCCTTCCTGATTGCCCATGAGAGTATAATTATCCTTATTTTCCTCTTCTAACATGCCCACTTCTCTCCAGTTTCTTGTGACCGAAGAGTTCTTAGTAACAGCTGTGCTGGTTTTGACTAAGAGACCATCTAACCCATACCCTTCTGCAAAACAATAAAGATAGGACAAGTATATATGATATTTTCCAGCTACTCATCCAGCTCCTTTCAGATAAGGGTATTTCCTGAGTCTAATGTGAGCTGTCTAACCATGAGCAATCAAGAGATTTGTCTTTAGTACTTGTCCTGTCTTCTGTGTAATCCATGTAATATTTTCCATATTGGAGAAGCTACCACACAGGCTATGTGCTGATGAAGAGTCACATTTGTTTTGTTTTGAAGCTGACCCTCACTGGCTTCCCGTGGTGGCTGGTACTACTGAATATCTGAAGAGATGGTGAATAACCTACCTCTGTTCACCGTCTTTACACCACTCATGCTTTTACAGACCTCTGTTAGGTTGCCTGTCTTGCATCCTCATTTGTTACATGGATGCTGTTCCATGGCAAAGAGAAGATTTACCTGGGTAGCATCTCTGAACAATACCTTTCACTGAAGCCTCAGGGCACATAAGGAAGTCCTTATTCCAGCCCACTGAGGGGAGATGCTGAAAGCCAGACTTAAAAGGTGTTTCATGTGCAGTTTCATACACCTAAGCAGCCTCTCTGTTCTTTAGTGCTGTGTTGAAATCAGGAAGAGTTTCAGATGTTTGTTACCTGTGCTAGGATGCTGAGGGAGGGGATGGTGTGACCAAGGCCTTTCCTCTGGGATGGCGGAAGGGAATCTCCAGCACTCTGTCAGGACTACTCTCCTCTGCTCTCTTTAGAGATTGGCCAGCCCGGCTGAGACCTCTTAGCGATGACAAAGCAAAAGCTTCTGCTTGATGGGACGCTCTCCTTGTTTCTGATTGTGGCCTGTGAAGCTCAGCAGCTCCCGGCGGGTCATGTTGCTGCAAGTTCTGGTCCTCTGTGCGAGAAGGAGACACCATCCTTGGGAAACCTTTTCAGCATCGAGCGGCTGGATGCCTGGATCTGTTCCCTCATCGGTTCGTTCATGGTGGGGCTGAGTGGGGTCTTCCCCTTGCTGGTGATCCCGCTTGAGACAGGAGCTGCTCTGCGGTCAGAAGGTAAGCCTGCTACACGTCTTAGCCTTTCTGAAGCCAGAAGTCCTGGGTTGTTAATAGATGACACGGTGATGAACAGGACCTTGTCACAGCAATACTGTGCTCTAAACCAGACAGTCCATTTCTGATGCTTTAGTCCATACCTGCAAATCTGATAGGGAGCCCTTGGACAAATGCAAGCCCAGGACGGATCTTGTACAAAGGATATTGTTTGTTTTGCACCCTGCTTGGTCCAGAACCTCCCACTCACTGCTGTCCCAGCCAAGTGGTGCAGGGACTCCAGCTGTTTGTTCTGTGCTATCTCCTTTGAAAGCTTGCTTTGCAGATGCTTCTAATATAGGTCCCTCTGTGCAAAATCTCAGCTGGAGATGTTTTGGCTCCTGGTGAGTTGTGATCAGTGTTTGGTTTGGCTTTTTTTTTAGCTGGATCACACCGTTTGAAGCAGTTGCTGAGTTTTGCAATTGGTGGGCTATTGGGGAATGTGTTTCTGCACCTGCTTCCTGAAGCCTGGGCCTACACATGCAGTGCAACGACAGGTATGAAAGCTTTATGTGCCTAGAAGCAGTCTGTGCTATGCCTACTGCTACATTCCATCTTGAAAACACATGTGATGCTTCATCTTTGTACTCTGCAGTCCTCTGAAGATTCTGAGATCAGAGGCTTCCTGAATCAGCCATGGTTTCTTTATGTTTAGTAGCTTGCAATGGATTTCTTGTCTATCAACTTTTCCTATCTTGTTTTAGACACCTGTAAATCTCTGTTGGTTTTCCTTGGTCCTTTCTATAAAGAAAGGGGATGCTTCTTTAACCTGATGGGAAGTTATAAATGTGTGAGTGGTCTGGTACATGAACACGTGCACCATCTCGGGCAGGGGTTCTGCCCCATCAGGTCCATCTTGTCTATAAATCTGTCCCTATAACAGTGTTGCTTCTGGAGCCTGTTTTTTGGGACTAACTGGGGCTTCTCCACTGGATACTTCCATCTATGGAAGCCCAAATGTGTTGCCCTCTCAGTCTTTGCTCAAGGAGAATTCATGGAAAATTGTCTACAAAACCATGGTAGAAAGGAAAATGGAAATGCAGCAAAAAGGAAATGCAGGTGATAGAAACCTCTGTCTGCCAGTGAGCTAAACACTGTTTGGATTGGGACATAGCTTGTGGTATCTGTGTATCTCCTTCACCCATCAGAAGGGTTGTTGAAACCTGTAATGATTGTATCTGTCCGCTTCAGCAAACTGATGGCATAGAAGGCAAGTGCTGCTGCATCCCAGCTGTTGAGACACCAAGAAATCATTTCCCCACTGAGAATGTGAGAGAGGAGAAAAGGATGTACTGTGTTTCCCAGACTTCCTTGCTCCTGTGTCCTGGGATTTCAAATCTGCTGGGCCTTTGGTCCTTTTCTCCCTCAGCTCTAGCACTGCCAGCAGAAGTTGCTGTGCTTTTCCCCCCCGCTTTCTACAATGGTTCCCAAATTACTCTGTTTTTCTGCTCTAGCTTGTTTGCTTCTGCCAGGCTGTCCCAAAGCATAAAGGTTTCCTTGACCCATGTAAGCCCCATTACAGAGTCATTCTGTTCTTCCACTGCAATGCAGTCTCCATGTCTGCAGCCAGGCTGAATGGGTGATTATCTCACAAGCTTGGCTGTAATTGAAACGAAAGTTTATAGCTTTGGGCTTCATAACTTGCTCAGGTGTGGCAGAAAGGGGAAGGTGGGTCTGCAGCTCCACTAATGGCAGATTTCATGTCAGGGCTTGCTGTTCAATAGATGCAGCTGCAGGATTTTTGTTGATGTAACCTTCACTTGCCTGTGGAGCTCAGTGAAATTCCCACTGTTGTCAGGAAATACTCTAGATTGCACTATTGAAGCAAAAGGGGGCTCTCGCTCTGTTTCCAAGATGAGGATATCTATTAGGTCAAGAATGAGCAAGTTAAACTAAGTTGTTTTGAGATATGTTAGCTTGTTATTCCTCACAGGAGGTCTTTCTGTTGTCGTTTATGTCTTGGAACTGCTGGTTAAACTGTCTGGGGCAGGATGGGCTCACACGTGGGAGATGCTGTGCACTTCATAGTGTCATGAAGATTTCTCTCTTGTCCCTCAGAAGGGCAGAGCTTTCAGCAGCAGAAGCTACTGGGTCTCTGGGTGATCATTGGTTTCCTGACCTTCCTGGTGCTAGAGAAGATCTTCCTAGAGGAAGAGGAGAAGGAGTGCCCTGGTGTGGTAAGTTTGCAGCCGCAGGGGAGGGAGTGCTGCTGTGTTTGGAGCACTGTACTAAACACCTCATCTGCCCTATCTGACAGGCACAGCAAATGATCCCAGAGCTGTGAGTATCTTGTCAATGCCCTTTGGGAGCTTTTTGCCCCTTCTTTGACACTGGGCTTTAGAAGAAGGGGTTTTATCTCTGGGCTTTGGTTTTGTGGTTTTAGCTGAGATTTCTCACCTCGGGGCTGGTTTTGTTCTTGATGTGGTATGTGTGAAAGAGAGCTCCCTTGTTATGTGGACTGGGAGCTGGAGCGCTTTGCAGATGAGCCTGTTGCTCAGCTAAGCTTTGAGGGATGACAGCTTGCTGATGCATGTTCCACTGAGCCATCGTGACTCATTCACCTTCTGGGCCCTCAGTCGGGACAAAGACCAGCCTTCTCTGGGGGCGTTCTTCACTGCCATGAGTATGGGTATGGCCCATATTGGGTATGGCCTGGACCAGGCATTTGTTTAGGTAAATTTGTGTGGTAAAACATGTTTATGGTTGGCCAGGTAATAGTAAGTAATGGTTCAGAGGAAGGTCACCCAGCTGCAAAGGGGCAATATAGGCAGAGGTATCAGAAGGAGAGAACAGTCAGTCCTCAGACATCTGCACAACACCCAAGAGCAACTCCTGCAGACTGTTCAGTCCTTCCTGTGCCATGACTTCTGAGAGATGAAACTGCAGGTCAGGCACTGCATAAGAGCAACTAGGTGTTACTTTGACTTGACATGAGACTTTAATGTCTGAAAGGAACTTAATCTTTTCATTTACAGAGAGACTGATGTCTGAGGGGAACGTTTTGTTGTTTGGAAGCTGACAAATCCCAGATATAGAATAATTCTCTTGACTTAGTTACTCTGATGCACTGGGGCATCCCCTGCCCAGGTGGAGGTGTATTTCTCTGGGCAGCAGCCTCCAGCAGAACAGGCAGGCTCAGTCCCTTGTCTTTCCAGAGGAACCTGGCTTATGCCAAGGGGATGTGATTCCAGTTCCTCTTCTCTTTCTACTTTCCTTCTCTGGGTGATTGGGAAGTCTTTGTTCTTGCCTCACAGTGCAGGTGTCACAATGCTCTCTGAAATCTGTCTCATTTCTGACAGTTGTTATTAAAGTAGAGTGCCAAAGCTGCTGATTTGCATTGGAAGGACAAAAGGCTTAAGGGTGAAGATTGGATTTCTGACCCTGATTCATGCTTATTCATCACTGACAAAAAGGGAGTGACAAGTTGTTTTCCCCTGATTTAGGTCTGTGATTCCAAAGCACCAGCTGGAAAGATTCCCAATGGAAGTGGCTATGCACTGCCAAAGGTGGCAGGCCAATCCCAAAGAGCAGGAACAGATTCGGCTCAGTGTAATGGCTCTTCTCGCCGGTCCTGTCCAACAGACAACAGAATCAAGGTAAGAGACCTACAAACTCACCTTCATATCTTATGTTATTGGGGTACCTGTTTTAAAATTCAGGAGTTGTCTGTTGAAAACAACTGTGCTTGAGTGGGGAATTCAGTGCTTGAGTGAGTTGTGCTTAATTTGCTGTCAAAGTGTCTGTGTGGGTCAGAGCAGGGAGGAAATGAAGGATTTGGGAGAAATCTGCACTGCAGCTCATGCCAAAGAGGCAAATCACTCTTGTGAAGGCGTACATCTGATGATGTGTGTTTTGGCTGAATCCTGAGTCCAAAGTACACTACTTTCTCATTTTGTTACTCTATGTCTTACAGTCATTATATCTTTATTTGCTTCATTTTTTGTGCTGTGATTTCCCTGTTCTCCATTGCCTCCATTGTACCAATTGTGAGCTGCATGTTTTCTTTTAAGGCACCTTTTGGAAGCATTTTGACAGTTGAAGCTATCCACTGTAAAACTTAGAAGTTCAGTTTCTCAGATCAGTTTATTTGCAGCCAGAAAGGGCTTCTTGTCCACTTCTGCTTCCAAACCTTTATTTCCCATCAGTTCCTTTGCACTGGGCCTCATCTGGCAAAGAGTTAGCGCTTCCCTTCCTCTCCTTAGGTTTATTTCTCTCCTAACTTAACTTCTTGAATCAGCTTAGCAGGTGGAGGAGGAAAAAGGAGTACTGTGCCATTGGGCTAACCTTTAGCTTGGCTTTGCTTTCAGTTTTATGGTACTGTCTTTGCACTGTGGAAACCCTTGTCTGGGTGAACATTACAAGAAAGAGAATAAGTGACCGCTTTGGTGGAGGAGGACCTATAATTTCAGTTGGAAAACCCATAAGAATGTGCAGAATGGGAGGAGAGTGACTATGAACAGAAAGCGTGGTTGCATGAACTAGCCCAAACCTTGATGTGTGATCAGTCAGAGGCTCTTCAGTCTTTCTATTTTAAATCTGTTTTGCTGTAACTTCATAGCTCTTACTACATGATGTGGAAGATACGCTGAGGTCACTGAGAATTTTTGAGTCTGTCACATTCATATAACCTATAGAGACACTGCACAAACTGCAGAGTGCTGCATTCTAGAGGTGATAGAGAAGAAGAAACCAGTATTACTGAGTTATGAAACACTGTGCCATTATTTTAGAAAGGTCTATATAAGGAACCAGAGACTTGGAAGATGATCAGTTTACCACTGATTGCAAGTAGGAATGAAACACTGATGGGGGATACAATTGCTCAGGGATTGGTCCTAATTAAAAAAAAAAATGAAATTAATGTTGATTGATAAGAATTTATGGAAGATAAATTCTTGTCAAGCAAACATTTTTTCTCTGCCTTTTATTCAGTTGTGAGATTGTTTGATGAAGGTAATGATGCTGAGAAATGAATAGAAAACAACTTTCTCCCACATTCTAATAAAACTAGTACTGCATGAAATCAACTTTGCTAATATTAGCTCTGTTAAAAGTCAGTTATTCTGTATTATCAAGGACTGGATTAATGCAGCCCCCCTTAAATTTGTTCACTGGTGGTTTATGATTTTTCTAAGTGATTGTCTATAAAAACCCTACTACATCAATGGCACATTGTGGCTGCACGAGGTCAGTGATACTGGCTAAACAGAGTAACTTATCGAAAGAGCTGGATTTTTAGCATGTTTTGATCCATGCAAATATTAAGGAATAGATTAGAAAGAATGCAGATCATATTTATAAGAGAGGGACAGTTTCTAGGAAGTCAATGCCTTGGAAAAAGGTATGCGAATCACAGTAGGAAATTGTTTGAACACATTCTTCCATTATGATGCTATACCCAGGAGGATGGGTGAGTAGGAAATAGTATCTAAGAGAAGAGGCAAGTGTTCCTCTTTCTGTATAGCAATAATGAAACAGCTATCTGTCTTTTTCCAGTAGTGTTATTCACAATATCCAAAATACTACTGAAGGGGTCAGGAAGGAGCTGAAATAATTATTTTAGGTTTGCTGTATGTGATAAGAAGTGGCTTTCTTTAGTCTTTAGCTCTGTAAATGTAACAGATCAGGGCTGACTTACAGGATACTAACACCCATGTAAGAGGCATGACTAAATTTCAGTAGTTAAAGCTATACCAAACAGTAGCAGACTAGAAATCAAAGACAACTCTGTAACTGAGGGTAACTTCCCAGTGGACCAACTTTAAAGACATAGTAGATTCTTTGTCACTTGTGGGCATTAAGCTGTGATTTAAGCTGCTTTCTACAAAGTACACTGTAGCTTAAGAAACAATGGGCTTCATGCATAAATTGAATGAGATTCTTTCAGTTGTGTTATGTAGAAGGTCTAGACAACCATGGAGAGCCCTTCTCAATCTATTGGCTCTTGTCAATGTGCATGAAACAGAAGCTAACGAGTTAACATGTAGTTTTAACTTCCTACTTTCAGAGCATATCATCTCAATATTTTAATAGTCTTTCTGGCAGGGTGGAAATTACCAAAACCACCGAGATCTTCCTCCGTTGTTAGCCTGTTTCCTTAGGCAACAACATAAGCAGTCATTCCATCTGCCTGTCCATCTGTTCTGCCCTTCATTTTCAATAACTTTTGAACCCATAATTAATTTTGCTCGAGTTCAAGAGAGGAGAGAAGTCTTGAGGGTAATCAAATTCCTGCAAGCTCCATAAAAATCAGCATGGTGGTAGAGGAGGAATGCAAACTGATGTCCTGTTGACAGACTGTGGCAGAACTTAGATGCTGCTTGGTAGGTCCCGCTGGTTGGCAGGGTAGCAGGTAGGTCTCACTGCCCCTGTGGTTTGGGGAAGTGACTGTCATGCAGTGCAGGGTGGGGAAAGGACATACAGGGAGTGAGCAAAGTAGGTGCCTACAAATAAAAGAAGCTGTGGCAAGCCAGGCTTCTTGGATTGTACTGTTTGCTCTATAATCCCCCTTTTTGTGTTCAGAAAACAAAAAGGGAAATATACTATTTAAACAAAAATAGTCACCTTTCAGGGCTTAATGACTAGTAAGCTGTCGGTCATCCTTTGTCCATTTATATTAGATCTTCTGCTCTATGGCTGCTGCTGTAATAATTTGTCCTAGCTTGAAAACTGCAGGTGGGAGGCTTCCTTTGCACCCAAACATAGATCAGTTCTGCCCTGCATTGCAGCCTTCATTCCCTTATCAAGTAAAAATATTGTAGAGTACTTCTGCATTGCATATTCTTTCTTTTTGCCTATGGCACATGAGGCCCTTGCTGGTTTGTAGAAGTATGTTTTATTGCACAGTGACATTAATTCTGAAGCCTGAACATAAACACTTCATCTGGCTGTGCTCTTTATGAGCAATGAGAACATCCTATTAGGGATTCACAGAATGTAAATGTCAGAGACTCATAACTGTCACATCAACCCAATTTATTTCTGAGCTCTCCAAGGCTTTGCTTCTTTCAGTGACAGCTTTTGCCCAAGCCACTGACAAAAAAAAGTCATAATGTTTTAATCATGAGGTCTATTTTTTCCCTCTACAGTGGTATGGGGAAACATTTTTGTGTAAAACTTCTGTGAATAATTATTACTAGCTTGTGGGAAAAAGCAATCACATAAATTTGCAACATGAAAAGCAGGAATATTACAGTCATATTTGACTAAAAATGAGGAAGGAGAAGAAAAACTGCCGTGTTTATGAGTCTGCCTGCATGCATCCCTTTGTGTTCCCTTTCTTACCAAAGCATGCAAGGAACTTCGGCATCCATTGTGGAGACGTTACTTAGATGATTAACGTAACATGATCTGCAGTTAGGCTTTGCTTAATTCTTTATTTTCATATTTAGTCATCAATTTAGTTGTCAGTGCAGTTTTGTAAAGTTTAAACCTTCTAAACATGTCCTGAGATGGTGCAGTAGAAGTGCCCTGCAGAAAAGTGGTGTTTTGGAGAGAAAGACTTGACAGAAAGCCCCATATGGCAGGAAGGAAAGATGCCCCAGGTAGAGTTTGATAAGAGACAGGGAAGAGCAGAAGACCAGAAGGGGCTCATGAAACCCATCAGCACTAGTGTTTTTTTTCTAGCTGAACTTTGGCATCTCATGCTATGGTGAAATAAGAGGTCAATAACAGTTTCTAGACAGTCTCTCCACTCACTGGATGCTGCCATATATCTGGAGTTAATATATGCCAGCTTAGCTCTTGCAGTGCAGAGAGAGCCTGATGTATGGGCCAACACACCTGATTTGATAATAATTCAAGCTGCAGTGTCTCAGGACCCACATAGAGTAGTTTTTGTTAAACCTGATGGGGAAAAAAGGCTCAGAAACCTGTGAGCAGAAGAGCTTCAGGTCAAATCACTCAGAAAATCACTTCAGGTCACTCAGAATTTGTCTGGAGATGACCACAGCGTGATGGGGAAGCCTTAACATGGGGATGGCCTTGTGAGGACAGCAACTGCTTTATGCTTATAATTTTAAGAAGTGTGTTTATATGCAAATGCAGAGACATGCTGTCCAGCCCTCTAGTAGGTGTTTTTTTGGTGACTGTCATCACTGTCTTCTCTTTTTATTCTTTGTTAAGGGTAAAGCAAACCCACAAGCACAAGCTTTTTTAGAATGATGCTTGAAGATTTGTTTAGTTATAAAAAGCAATTTCAGCAGCATTTGTTCTGTTGAATTGTTCTTGCCAGCTTTTTAAGAAGAGGTATGTAACAGTTGGATATTAAAGCACGTGACTGGAAAACAAGGTCAGGTCATACCTGAAGCCAGTCACCTCTGTAAATTAGTCAGTGTTACCTAAAAGGTTTTCAACTTGGAATCAGATATATTCTTGTGTTTTGGCTTTCCTCACATTCCTTTCTCTGTTTCTAGAGCTCTGTCATGTGCATAAGATGATTATCCTCATCTCAGACAATACTTGCCTACCCTAAAACTTAGCTTACTGTCAAAATGAACATAATACTGAATTTGTACTTGAGCACTGACATAGTTTAAGATCTTCACCAGAAGAGCCATGGCCTGACATTTCCCAGGAGATTGTGCCTCCATATTACTTGTGTCTAAGCCGTGTGCTTTCTTTTATCTTGTTATGTCTCTTCCTTTATCAGGGGCTCTTCCTTCTCTTTGCAGATTAGTGGATACCTCAATCTGCTGGCCAACACCATTGATAACTTTACACACGGCCTGGCAGTAGCAGCCAGCTTCCTGGTTAGCAGAAAGGTAAGGTTTCTGTCACCAGTTGTGTACTACTGGAGAGGCCTGTTCTCAAGTGTGATACAATGTGCAAAAAACCCAAAGATGTGTGGAGTTTTCTCCTGTTTTCTGGAGAAATGGAAAGAAATTTTCTGAGAAATGGAGACTAAAGTAAAAAGCAGCCCTTCTGATGCAGAGCTTCTTCTAACTTGGGTCATGTTAGACATTTGCACTGTAACAAGTCTTAACTTGGAGAAAGGGGCCTTGACATGCTGATGAAAGCCTCATCTCTCAGAGCTGGGGGACTGTTTCCTTATCACCTTCTCTCCTCTGCTACAGGTTGGATTCCTAACCACAATGGCCATTCTCCTGCATGAAATCCCACATGAGGTGAGAGGGCTTTGTATTCTGCTATCATGAGGGGTTAAACGGGTGTTTCATCTACTAAGAGAAGGGCTGGGTCTGGTTAACATTTTCTCGTCCCTTTAAAAGCTGCTTCCTCTGGAAGAGTGGCAATGTGGAAAACTAGAAACAGTCTCTTGAAGCACTGGTCTTGTTATGGATGACCTTTGTGACTGAGAATCATGGCATGGTTTTGGTTGGAAGGGACCTTAGAGATCCTTAGTTCCAATCCCCTGCCATGGGCAGAGACACCTTCCACTAGACCAGGTTGCTCCAAGCCCTGTCCAACCTGGCTTTGAACTCTTCCAGGGATAGGGCAGCCATTCCTATTTATATTCATTAACTGTCAGCTCTTGGTTTTCTTAGGTTGGAGACTTTGCAATCCTACTTCGGGCTGGCTTTGACCGCTGGAGTGCAGCCAAGATGCAGCTTTCCACAGCTTTGGGAGGGATTCTAGGAGCCTGCTTTGCAATATGTGCTCAGTCGCCAAAAGGAGCAGGTAGGGCTCCCTGATGGGACCTCTGTAGGAATGGAAGAGGGCGGGCTTTAGTCCCCATGTGCCTTTTTAACTTCTCTTTTGTGTTGTCTCCCATGGCTTTGTCTCAGTAATAACTGAAGCTTTCTGTATTTTTGCAGGGGAAACAGTAGCCTGGATCCTCCCTTTCACTTCTGGAGGATTTCTGTATATTGCCTTGGTAAATGTTGTGCCTGATCTCTTGGAGGAAAAGAATCCTTGGTAAGTGCTCCCTCCTGCTCTGCTGCAGCAGTTCTTGCTGACAGGGAATAGGGATACAATCCTTCCCCATGCCTGCTCTGTAAGCACATGAGTGCCAGTCTTCCAAATCTCATGGGCAAGGCTGGAGTTTAGACTGCAGTGCTGGGTGGTATTGCCTTTATATGGGACTACAAAGACCCTATTAAACATGAGAACCTTCAGTTGGGCCAGTCCCAAAGACTGTGCTGGCACAGTATGTAGCAGGTTACTCACAAACATCCAGCAAGGTGACCCATTCCCCAGTCTGTCTTATCAGCTTCTGGTATGTACTGACTTAGGGGCTGTCTGAACTAGGGCCTCATAGAGCTGTGTATGTCTGATAACCACACGTGAACCTACCCTTCACACGCTTCTTTCATCCCCTTTTGATCTTATCCATTACTTTGGGCTTCTGTGATCTCTCTTTGGCAAGAAGTTTGCATAGTTGGACTGCACTGTGTTAAATGATGCTTCTTAACTGCTTTTTAGCCTCTTGCTTATTCATTTTGATTAGATGTTGCTGTGTGAGTAGAAAATCATAGTTTTCTTCTCTTTATCATTCAGCATTTCATAGTCTGTTACTGTATCCCACCTCAGTCATCTCTTTTCTAAGCTGGTATATATTCTGGTGTATCTGCTCTCCCCTTACCTGTATTATTGAAGTTTCTTGCAGTCTGATTAAGGCTTTAGTAGGTCCAAACCCAGCTGCACCATAGTAAAGGCACTCTAAGATATGCTGGCACAGAGGAGTGGTAGTGGAGAAATGTTCATGACAAGTTGAGAGCTTGCTTTTGGGTTGATAACCTCTTGCGCTGGCAGAGCTCTTGGCAGAGTATAGAGAGGTTGTGGGTACACAGTCACTTCAATCCAGCATAACACCTGAGATGGTGCTAAAAGAAGGGCAAAATCCATCCCCTTTTCATTTTTTCATAACTGTAGTTGTCAGCTGGATGAGGTCCCTAAAGTACCTGTGAACGTGCTGCAGAAGTGCTGGTTCTCTTGTGAGGGAGCGGACAGGAATGTACACCTGGGTGGCTGCACGAACAGCTTAGATTGATTTTTGAAACTTGAATCTGAGCCTTGCAGCTGAGCGGAACAAAAACATGTCAGTTTATAGACGCCAACTTTGCTTGAGGTGCTGGCAAAGAGTCTTCTCAGCTGTGTCAGTGGCTTCATACAGCTGTTGCGTTCTCCTTGTTGTAGATTTGGAAGGGCAAAGAACATCCGTGAGCCTTTACACTGCTGCCTACTGGGACTGTCAATGGCTCCTCCTAATTTTGCTCTTTCTTTACCAGGAACTCCCTGCAGCAAATCCTGCTCCTGTGTACAGGCATTACAGTCATGGTGCTACTCTCGCTCACAACTGAGTGACCTCTGCGAAGACCTCATGATGCCTCCCAGAGCCACCGCAGTGACTCTGAGCTGTCACAAAGCAATAAGGAACACTAATGTTACTCCCTATGTGTGTGTGTGCAGATCTGGCTGCTAGTATGAGAAGCAGGTGAGAAAGAGTTCTGGGTGTGCAGGACTTCATTCCCTGGCTCTCCTATCCCTGTTCTGCTAAAATCCACACATCAGGGCTTCCTTTTATTTTCTCCTTTTTATTATTTCTATGGAGCAAAAGATACAGTGAGCAGAAATGAACTGAAAACTGCTCCACAGCGAATGGACAATGTTTTGTTTGGTTCATTCTGATGGAACCACACCTCCCAGGCTCTTGTGTGAAAACGACAGAGGTCATTCCTGCAGCTGATGAAGAGGAAGGACTTTTCCTACCACTTTAAAGGGCTGGAGGCAGAACAGAGATGGCAAAGTAACAATAAACCAAAAGCTTTAGCCGGAACTCCCTACCCACGAGGAGTTCACGGTGCTACGAGATAGAGGGGAAAGAACCCTTTCCATCTTGATCTTCAGCTTTTCATTGATATCATTTGTTCCTAAAGGTAGTTTTAGCCTCAGCAGTCCACATCTTTGGTCTATTTCGTATTTGTTTATGTTAAAATCAAGCCAAAAGCTTGAGGCACTTTAGGATAGGTCACTATAATTAAATGGCTCAGCTTGGTGATTACTTGCCTCAGCCCTAACCACTCCAATACCAGCACAGCCTGTTTATCTGAAAAATGGTCAGTAAATGTTTCTTCTGTTGCCATGCTACCAGCTCCCTACAGCTGGAAGGAAGCTGTTGTGACTGAGCTCCCTCTTCTCATAACCATTAGCTGAACATGGCTGAGCCTGCTGTCACCCACCATCTGCCCCACACCTCAGAGCTCTCTTGCAATGTGGCATGTTAGGCCTGCCTGGCATGCTGCATGGCAGAGATCTGGGCATCTGGGGCAATAGCTGAACACTACAGCCTGGTCAGCAGCCAATAGCTTTTTCTCTGTTCAGTGTAGCCTATTTAAGAGCATGCTATCACCAAAAATATAGATGGTAGCCTATTTCTGGGCTTCTTACCTCACAGTGGAGTTAGTATGTTGGGGATGAATGGATAAGAAATAATACGGACAGCCCTTAAAGGAAGGGGCACAGCAGTGAAGAATGCTGGAGGGAGGTGAACTGGGAAGGGTCAAACTGCTGGGGAAAAGATTTTAAAAATGGGTCTGGAAGAGCTTTGTGCTAAAATAATGGGTCTAGAAAAAGCTTTGTGCTAAGGAGGAGAGAAAGGGTTACAATAAGTGTGCTTTAAGAGGAGTTTTCTATTGTATGACACTTGGGATAAATTTTGGGGCAATTTGAGACCAATAAAAATAAATGACATTTCTAGTGCTTTCCTGCATTCCAGCTCACAGGGGTGACCAGGCCATCATTCCACAGACTGTTTTGTTGCCACAGAGAAGTGCACAATTAATAGATCATCCCTTCTGCAGAGCTTATCTTTGCTTAAGTCTATTTTAAAACAGGTCTAATTGAACTAGCAGAGTCATTGCACACAGAACAGGTGCCAAAATGTGAATTGCACCAACTCAGCTCTGTCCTTAAACAGCTTCTGTAAATCAGCACAGCCCTCCAGTCTGCACAGGGCCTTATCAAGGGGGATTGTGCCTTGAGAGGGCGATTTGGGTCAGAGCAACAAGGCAGGTATGCTGCCCACAACAGAGGCATTTACTTCCCGAAGCGATTCCTGAACTGTTGACACAGTTCTTTTTTTATGACAGCTCCTGTCCTAGTTTCCAGAGAGAGCTGGAGAGCTCATGCTCGCAGTGCTCTCTGCCCAGGAGCTGCTGTCTAAAATGCTTTCACCTTTCCTTACCCCGGGCTTACACCAGTAACTTGTTTCACTGCAACAATGAGGGAGGATTAGTGTAATTTTATTACTCCTCTTTAAAAGTTGCCTTCCTTTGCCAGCTACTCCCTCCAGTCTGAAGGTAGCATCCGCTTCCTGCTTTCTGGAAGGATTAATCTGGTTAGCCTGCAGGGAGGGGCATATGCTAGCCGTATAGTTTTAGCTTTGGGGGTGTCCATCCAGCTGAGCTGAATGGACCCTGTAGTAGGGTCTGGAGGAAGGAGGTTTGCATGGAAAGACGTGCCTGCTGTTTCCCGAGATGAGGCTGGCATTTAAGTTGAGGCATTGCCAGGTGAGTGCCCATGAGTTGGTGGTGTTGCATCAGCACTGAGCCTTGCCAGGACTGAAAACCATAGTCAGTGCTCAGCGTTCAGGAATGTGAAGTGGATGACACTGAAGAAAGGATTTCTGAGTTGTTTTTCTTGGCTATTACAACAGACCCGGCCAGTCTGCGGTTCTTGGGAAGATTCCTGGGTAGCACAGGGCTTGTGGGAGGGAGGGGCTCCTTAGGTTTCCACTACATCAGCCCTGGGGCTGAGGATGGAGAGCCCTGGGAGGAAATGGAGCGTCACTCCACCACATTTGTCACTTTTGGAAATGCAGAGAGAATCGTATTTTCTAGCTCTATTTTTTCAGCTGCTCTTATGCATTTTCCCCCTTCATCTGTATTGGTCTGCTCTGCATGGAGACAATAGAGATGAAATAAATGGTTTTCCATGTGGGTTTGTGGTTTTTTCTGTTTCTTTTTTTTTCTTTTGTTTAAGCTGATATTTTTCTTTGAATTACAAATTCAATTTGAATTTCATCTGAATTCCAGAGCAATATCTCTGGGGTAGTCTGGAGAAGTCTGGGCTCTGTCTTGCCCTCCTTTCTACTCCTCAGACTTTCACAACTGAAAGAGAAGGTTCTAATCCAGTTTCCTGTTCCTGCTGCTGTGGCATTGACAGCCAGAAGTGGTGTGGTCTGATTGTATTTCTTGGCTGCTAGTCTGGCTTCCCTGAAAAGCATCACCAAGTGAGTTGCTCCTCTTTGAGGGGAGATGTTGCACAGTGATTGACCAGAGTTTTGCAACCATATTTTGTTATGATCGGTTATTTTCTTAATCTAAACTACTCTATCTGGTATCACAGAATCATAGAATAGTTAGGGTTGGAAAGGACCTGAAGATCATCTAGTTCCAACCCCCTGCCATGGGCAGTTAACACTAAGCTGGTTACCTGCCATGTGGGATAAAGGCATGTTCATCTAATGTTCTGTATAGTCCAGGAAGAACTAAAAGGATTTTCTCCACCCTTCAAAAATGGATTCAGAGCATGTCTTATCCCACTCTTCATGTGGAAGATTTTCAGCCTATAAATACTGAATGGTAGTACATGGTTCTTGGTTCTTACCAGAAGTTGTCCTTAAGAAGGAGGAAAACCATAACCCAAGGTCTGGAAGATGAAGACAGGTAGGTGATCAAGGGCATGATTCACCATCTGGGGATTTTGCCAGCAATCTACGTTTTGGAATCTCTGTCTCTGGCTTTGCCATACTCTTTGGCTGTGCTGGTACCTCTGCCTGTAGGGCTGTGCTATGAGCTTCCCTCCCCCTTTCTCAAAAACAATCAAAATTAGCATGGATTAATCAGCTGCCTGGTTTGCAGGCTCCACAAAGAGCAGCTCTGACACAATTGCAGCAGCACACAGCAGAGAACAAGTGAAAGGAGTCTCATACATGAGAACATTACAGGGTGATTATCTTGCTGAAGCTTCTGTCTTCTAAAACTATAGCCCGAGGAACTAATGTAGAGAGTAGGGTGTCACAATAGGATTGCAGATTTAGGAAGAGTGAACACTGGGATTTTTCCAGGAATGAGCTGTTATAATGGAAAGATTTGTTCATATTATCTAGAAGAGTGATTGTATGTGATTATTTTTTTCCCATTCTTGATGTAGAAGACAATTTAGCTGGTATGTGTAAGAAAATCCTTTTGACAGCAGCTCTTTTCAATTTGCCTGCCTTGAAGGCACTAATGTGCAGCTGCATGGATGCTAATCTCATCTGTCCAGTGCAAACTGCTAAAGAGGATCACGCTGAAATGTGGTTAAAACAAGCTTTAGCTGTGGTTCCTGCATGTTTCCACCAGGCTTAGTGCTCTGGGGACAGTGGTAGTACCCTGTTCTGGGCAGGGTCCCTGGAGGAGTGCTAGGGAGGGCATTTAGGTCATGCTTGGTGTGGCTGAGAGACCAAGAAGTGACAAGGGGGGGGGTGTGTGGATTCTGAGTCTCCTACAGTTGAACAGTTGCTCTTTTTTGGGGAACAATTTAAAGTACTTTTGACAAATAAAATTAAGGAGGGGGCCTTTGAGGGGACGTAGTGACAGGACAAAGGGGAAGGATTTAAGCTGACAAAGGGCATGTTTATAATAGATTAGCTATTAGGAAAGAATTCTTTCCTGTGAGGGTGGTGAGGCGCTGGCACAGGGTGCCCAGAGGAGCTGTGGCTGCCCCATCCCTGGCAGTGTCCAAGGCCAGGTTGGATGGGGCTTTGAGTAACCTGCTCTAGTGGATGGTGTCCCTGCCATTGCAGGGGTTGGAACTGGATGAGCTTTAAGGTCCCTTCCAACCCAAACCATTCTATGGTTCTATAATTTAAAAACTGGACATTAAATTTGCAATTTAGACTTACTGTATCACCAGATCATTTTAGCTAGAGGCCAGAACTGAAAAGGCAATAACCTAACAACTGGCCTTGGAGACCAATACTGCTGCAGCTGGAGGAACAAGTCTCGTAGAACAACCAGGATCAAAAAGGATTTTGTGCCCTTGGAAATGCTGCATTTAACTAATGGCTTGGCTTTACCCTGCTTCTCATTGCGTAAACTCGATTGACATTTTTCAGCTCTTCAGGCCTCATTTTCCATTAAACTGATAATGCAGGGCTGAGGAGAAGTAATAATCCAAATGCCAACCCATGCTGCTGCTAGTGTGTTTGTATTTCATCTATGCCTTAAGAACGGCTCGATCCCGTGGTGCCGGTGTTGGCAGGACACGGCACTTCTGGCCTCAGAGGGCCGAGTCCGGGGCCGTGGGCACGGTCGGGCCCCGTTCACACGGGCTCCACACGGGCTGTTCGCTGCGCGCGGCCGGGCCGTTGTTGACCGTTAGCGCGGCCGTTGCCCCGCGCGCAAGCCATGAGGGACCTCGTGCCGCGGAGCAACGTGGGTGCTGCGGCGAGGAGCGGGACCCCTTTGAGCTGGCGCTTGGAGCGCCCTGGCGGCTGTACCGGTGCGGTACCGAGCTCGGACCGGCTCCCGGTGGCCCCGTTTCCCTTCCGGGGGCGGCGCCGCAGGCGGAGGCCCCCAGCCGGGCTGCAGGGGAAGCGCCCGCCCCTGCCACCCCCGGCGCGGTAAGATGGCGGCTGCGGTTCAGGCGCTGAGCGGCTCTGGGCTGCTGCTGGCTGCCGCTGCCCTCGCCCTCCTGGC
>JANHGB010033146.1:0-16073 GCA_026283785.1 Coracopsis vasa
GGCCGAAAGTCAAAAACACAGCACTGCAGCAGCTACTAAGAAAGAGAAAAATGACTGCTACTGCTGAAACCAGGACATAACTAACAGTAACTGAGAATTTCTTTGATGAAATTCCTAAACCCATTTTGCCTAGATGCACTGACCTCTTGAATTAAATTGAAAGTTCCCTGCTATTTACAGTTTGTGGATTATCAGACTACCTACATTGGTCATGAACTGAGGCAGCAGTACTCTTAGGCAGTCAGTGTAAGATCATAATTTTCAACTGTAGTCATGTACAAAGCACAGAATTAAAAAACTTCTTAACCACCTCAGAAACATTTACAATTCCAAGGAATAAGGAACAGGAAGGTATAAAAAATACAGCATTTTAACTTGTAAATAACTGCAGTAGTTTGCAAATACGTAAGAATTAAAGCCTTTCTTTCTGACATGTGCCAATCCTGGTTACATTCAGTATGCTAGGTGGAGATAAGGGACTGGTTTTGCTTTGCTCATGAAGGAGCAGGAACAGCAGGAACACTGCGCTGGCTTCTCAGGCAGCCAAAGTCTGGGAACTGAGATACAGCTGCTTGATTAGAAGTGAATAACTGAGAGATTGATATGACTTCAGTCTATCTTGCACCACAAGGCGTAATGGCATCTGAACAGACTGAAGGAAAAATTCCATTGCAAAGACACTGTTGTGTTTGCTCTGCATTTCAGGAGACAAGTTGACAATATTCTGCTATCCAAATTGGCCAAGATCAGAAATAGTCCAAAAAGTAACATAATATTTGACGGTGAGTAGAACTGTTCATCACAAACCAGAGTTATGCTATTCATTTATTACTGTATGTAAAGGAATGGGAATTTGTACAAAAGAGATATTAAGGAAGAATCAGGCCGTGGAGTCTTAGGGATTTATATTGGCGAAACCAGCAACCTGGAAGTCGTTTATTTGGTTTTCCTTTCCACTAAATGTGTATGCTTTTTCAAGAGGGTGCTAGCATCCATGTCTATGACTTTTTTAGGAAAAATATGAATGATCATTACTGAAATTCTTAGTTTATCTTGAACAGTAAGCAAATATTCTGCTGTTATGTGGGAGAAACAGTTTAATATTTTACCTACTAAATCATAGAATCATAGAATAATAGGGTCAGAAAGGGCCTTAAGATCATCAAGTTCCAACCCCCCTGCCATGGGCAGGGACACCTCCCACTAAACCATGCCACCCACGGCTCTGTCCAACCTGGCCTTCAGTGGAAGACTTAAAAATATATATTCAGTAGCTCTCTAACAAGTTTGTTAAACATTTTTACCAGCTAAAACCTCAGCAAAGAAGTGATGTTCTGACTCTGATGTTCTTCATAAAATATTCCCTGAACCTTCAACAGTTTTGTGCATTGCAGAGTGACAGGACATGGTCCTAATAGATTAAATGGTTTTATTTAGACTTCTATTACCGCTGTGTGGAGATACGGACTCCTGCCTCCAAGTAGTCATGATGCCAGCTTCTTTATTTCCTTGTGGTTATTTCTGCAAATGGGAATTTTCACACCTTTCACTATACTACTGCTCATGCTTCAGAAGGCATACAATTAATATCCAAAAATGTATTTTTCTAGCCTCCTTTTAACTCTCTTTTAGCATCTTTTACTATGATAACACGCAGCAATGCTGAGGTTTTTCACTGGCATTTTCGTACCAATTGTGCTAACCAGTATGATTGCACACGGGCACTCCTTTTCTTTTGTCTAGATCATCACTGTTGTAGGGAAGAATGGTCACAGTCTTGTCCAAAGCTAAAGGACATCCGTCAGAGGGGATGATGATGAGTGGAGCCCTACACACTAAATGTTGTATTTGCAGTGGTAGATGATTTCTGTAACTCATCCTTTCCAAAGTGTGTTATATTTGGAAGGCTTGTTCTAGTCATTAATAAACTTCATCAGTGTGTGCATTGCTAAGATTTATTTATATTTTTGTGAAGGTCTAAAGACATATGAGTGGTTTTTAACAGAAAAAAATGCTTTAGATTTGCAGACAGACTGACATAACATTATCTTTGAGAAAAAATTTTGTAAGTGAAGCAGTGTAATATATCTTCTATAATATTTGAGTGGGAGCTTTTTATCAATAATATAGCTTTGCCAAACACAGAAGTATGCTGGAGACCATGACCTTTGGAAAATAATGTTTAGTGACATTAATCTACATCTAATAGAGGGGTTTGTATCATCACTTCGGTTTATATCTGCATTATTGTAGCACATAGGCTGTCACCTGCATTTATATAACATGAGACTGATTATTCCTTATCATGCTCAAAATGCAGACCTCAGGGAAGAGTCATTTTGGACCATTGCCAGGGGTATGTGTAACATG
Source organism: Coracopsis vasa (assembly GCA_026283785.1). Taxonomy (NCBI): domain Eukaryota; kingdom Metazoa; phylum Chordata; class Aves; order Psittaciformes; family Psittacidae; genus Coracopsis; species Coracopsis vasa. The sequence goes on from JANHGB010033146.1 coordinate 2,371, forward strand.
TTACAAACAGAGCACTGCTTTTAAGGCCATCGAGTGCAATTTGCACTCTTTGTCTCTTCAGTATGTCTTATGCTTGACAAGATAATTGCTCCCCATAACACACATCCTAGAACACATTCATTACAAACCCATTGTACTGACATATAGATACAGATACTGGTGAAGGAATGTAGTTGATATTCTTTATACAGTATATGTGGAATATATTTTCATAAGTAAACTAGAAGTTAACAATTGTAATAACCAAAGATAAAGAAATTGAATTGAGAACCTTGCATGTGTAAGTGTTCCACTTATCAGAGAAAACAGAATGCTTGATTTCATATAAATGACTTTAAGGAAGGAGTACTGAAATATCATTTCTGACTGGTTTATTTTTTCTTATTATTCTATATATTAGATATAGAGAGAATTTACACCAAAATATAGAAAGTAATCTGTCTTTGAATATTTGTAAGTTGCAAATAATATATCAGCCTCATTACTGAGCCTTAGTTCAACACACTTCAGAAAATATGCAAAACTTTATTTTAAATTGTTAATTTGTTTCACATAAATTGGTAGGGATACTAAGTTTGACTAGAATTATAAAATATTATTTGTTAAATTCACTCTTTTGCTATCACAGTTACTTGATGCCTTTTTTCTTCTCTTTTTCTTTGGCAGAGATTGTGTCCATATCTTTATCACTCACAAGCAAAAAAAACAGGCTAGATGTCTCATATTGGACTTTCCATCCTTTATTCTGAAAATTCTATGTGGGTCTTAATTTTCATGCCCCTAATAGAGGGTGCTGGTCCTTTGATACGGTAGTACATAATATTAGTAGTACATAACTTAAATATTGTTAAAATGTTATAGAAGATCAGCTGTGCTGACACAGTTCCTGGCTGTTTCTTAAACTGTAGCTTTTATTGAGTGATATAATTAAAGAAGATCCCATTACGGCAGCATCTAGATCTCTCATTCCAGTTTGGTGAGAGCAATATATATGACAAATAACAGGGCAAAGCTGGTCATGCAGAAAGCAATCGTTCCCTTTAACCCCTGTGATGAATTGTGTTAGGTAAGCTGTGACCTGCTCTTCCTTTAGAAAGTAGTTCACTTATATACATTCATGACAGTAACATTATACCCTGTGGGAAACTTTATTTTACATTATTTCCACAAAAGTAGGTTCAAGTAATGTGAAATAAACATATATCAAACAGAATACTATATGGTATTGTTCTACTGAAACTCATATTGTGCAATTCTGAATGTGGATGGAAAGAAACCTTTCTTCAAAAAGGGCTGTATTTGCCTGTGAGCTCTGTTTGGCAGTTATAGGAATTATACCTTTGCTTGGTGGCCTTGATTTGTAGCTGCAGCTAAAAGCAGCTCTGTTCACTGAAGGTCATTTTTATTCTCTCTTAAACCTAATACAGCATGTATAAAATCAGTGACCCAACATACTCAACAAAATTTGCGTTATAGTAAGGAGTTCCCAGCCAAGCAACTGCTTTTCAGGCCTTGCATTTACAACACCAGCTGTAACAACAGTGAGCAAGTGTGTTCAGACACCATTCTGCTCGCTTAGTGCTACTGAGTGACAAGACCATGGTGAATGATGGAGGGGTTTGAGGTTGCATTACATCAGTGCAGCCAAAAAAGTCTGGCTAAGCACAAAGTGAAAGTGAAAGGTTGACGTTCTGGTGCAGTGACTCCGACCTTCTGGTGTAGTGACTCCATGCTCTGCTCAGTTCATTTAAATCCATATATAAAATACAGAGCAATGGAAACTTGGGGGGAAAGAATATGTTTCTTACATTAACGATGAAGTTCATGTGTAAAGTGAAAGCTTTGCAAAGACAAAGAATAGTTAATAATTTTTGTTTTCAACACTGGCATCTTTACATGGCTGTTTCTTTTGGCCAGTTCCTTAAAACTAGATCCTTTTTCGGAATGTTTATGTTGCTGAAGTTACTGCTCTACTTCCTACATGTGCAATCAGCTGGATTTTCCAACACACCCTCTTTGTGCTGGGCCTTCAGTTGAGTTTGAGAGAGGAGGTGGTTTTTCTTCAAATTTAAATGTACCCGTTCTAGCCACATATACTTTTTAGCCTATCACTAATGTTTCTTTCCTAACCAGAAAAGTAATTTTTTCTGCATTAAAATGTGATTTAAAATTATGTTATTGACAGAAATGTGAATTAATGATAACTCCAGTGAAGCTGGAATGGAAATACTGAGAGTTCACATACAAAAATAAGCGACATGTGGAGGTTTACATCCACAGACTATTGATGTGTATTAACTGTCTATTTGTGTGCACTTAAATTGTCAAATCCGGGTTAGATTAGCCTGGGAAGGATAAGATCCCAGAGAGCTTTCTTAGTGAAATTTGGGGCTGTGAGGAACATTAACTAGTTTTTTATTTTGCTAGCTAGAGTATTTCTCAGTTATAACACAAAATTTGTGTAGATCTACACTGACAACAAAGATCTGGGAATATACAAATAGTTCAGTACTACAGTTTGCGTGCTCAGTAGTTTTTGTGGGACAAGTTAGGTATAAAATTGGACAGTAACGTTGCAAAAGTAGCTGAATTGCATGTGCAAATTGCAGTAATTATACATAAAAATTAAAACTGTGCTACAAATTTTTTTTTGTACATGTAGATGCATGCATGAAGTTTAGAAAATCAGTCCAGAGAATTTAAAGCACAAATGAACCACATGGATCAGTAAGCAAACAGCCTGAAAATTCTGCTGTATATGATGTCATCTCTTCGCTGTAGGTCAGAAATAACTTCATGCTGTTAATTATAGGTATTTATCATAGCTCATATGATTTTGTGGGGCCTTGTCGGTGATCAAAGGTGGTTCTTTGGACGCCTGTCATCAAGTGAGTTAGTAATTGTAGAATAGCTTATTTACTGAATCTAATATGCCATTAAATAGACTCATTTTCCCTTTTTCAGCAGTTAATATTGTTGATAAAAGGACAGTTCTGTTTTAGTAAAGTTGATTTGTTACAGTCAGGTATAATAATTATGTACTCTTATGTATACTATACGTGCATTAACACATGAAAGTTATATTACAGCAACTTTAAAAGTCTATCTTAAACTGGTAATAGGAAGGGAGATATGAATTAGGTGAAATGGCCTATGGAAACAAATGTAACAGAAAAATAAGATGATGAAATCACTATCATATTTGGTTACAGTGTGCCCAGACTGATTCTTGAAATTATTGTAAAAACAAGCTGAAAATTTAGACTTCAGACAAAAATATATCACATTTGAGAGATGAGGACTGCGTTTACAGATCCTAATGAACATATGAAATACAAAACCAGAAAAGGACTTGAACTGAAAGTGAAGTAAATAGAGCTAATATTAGGTTGTATTACAGGTGGAAACTTTTTTTCCTCCTGCTCTTTGAGTCTGAAAGTACTTTTTTTCTAACCTTGCACCTGGATTCAACCTACTTTCTTTGAGTCGACTTGTATTCTGCCTGGGAAAACCATTTATGTAAAGAATGACCTCTCTCTGGGTTTTGCAGCTTGTTTGTGGTGTAGATGAGTGTGCCAGTTCAGAGCCCTCTGTTTGGTGTTGACTAAGACCTTGAAGAGTTCTTCAGCCCCACTAGGCTACAGAAGAGCCTATTGAGATTGTCAGCCTTTTTTCCTGCCAGCTACTTTTTTTATTAGGCTGATAAACTCCTGAATTGTTGAAAAGCAGCTGCTCTGAGGAGGATTTAGCTAATTCTCAGGGCGCTTCTGGGTGTGTGGGAGATATATTTACGTCTGGACTATGAAGGTCCCTTGCATTGTTAGACCTAGGTGACCTCTTTCTAAATCAAAAAGAGGTTGCTGGAATGCAATTAAAATGCAGTGTTACTTTCTTGTAAAGCCCCGGTAACCCAATCAGCAGTTCTCTTCACCCATCTTTTTGTCCGTTTCTCTGCACTTTGAGATTTTATTCCTATTTCAAGCTTTGACTGTGCCATAATTTGGTTTTACCTTATTGAAAAAATGCCTTAGATTGTATTATTAAAAGTATCTTAAGAAAAAAGGAGAGAAAAAGAACAAAAAAAGTGTCCTGTCTTTTAACGGTTCTGCAGAGGTTCAAGCTATTAATTTTCACATATTGCTCAAGTAAGCAGAACTATGTGCATTTGATTTTTTTCCTTAATAATCTCAGATGTAGTTTTGTTGTAATGTAGTACACAATTCATATTGATTAACATGTCTGTGAGATATGCATTTTACAGACACATTCCAAAGTGAAGCATGAAATCGAACTGTAAATAATTACATTTTTTAAAAGGGTGAGTTTTCTTAGTTCTGTGGCAAAATTTGTACTTACTGAAACAAAGGTTTGATTAAAACTAAAAACAAATTTACATTTGTAGGAGTTTCAGCCCTGTTGTTTGCAATTTGTTATATGCCTTTACCTGGCATGCTATTTCACCCTTCATGACACACATCAATACCTTCTTTATGTCTGGCTATTACCACTCATTTAAAAATCTATTTTACATGATTCTTTCAGCCAAAAATGGACCATAATGACATAGAATAGAGCCTGTGCTTCATAAATTCTCCAGGAATCAATACTTTGGCTGGGAATTTGTCAGTCTCACAAAGCTATGCATCATTAAACTTTACTATTATTACAGTGGACTCTGCTTCAAAGTTCACTACCTAGCTGATATTGGATGAACCCATTTAAAACAAGGAAAAGATATGAGATATGAGACACAAATGCTTCTGTACTGACATGTATTTATCCAGATAATGTTTAATTTATGAAATATAAGTAGCTCTTAAACTGCTTATTGGTTTATGGGCAAAGTTCAGCAATATCATCGTTAAAGATTATATGCTGATTACAAGTTATTGGCAAATGACTTTAAACTGAATCCATTCAAATTATTTCAAATATGACTTATTCTGCCCATAGGATCTTATACATTAATCACACAACAATGAATTTATGAGCACAGACAGCCATTTGAATTCAGTACCCATATCCAGCCAAACCACATTAGCAGGAGATTTTATTGCTGTTAGATATAAACAGTTCTTTGTCACTGTACATATGTGTAATACAGGTTTTTCTCAGTAAAAACGTAGGTATTTGTGCAAACAAAAGTATTTGTTACACACTATTGATTATGTGGTATGCACTGGTATTTTGTGTGAAATATTTTAGCTCCTTTACTGAAGAGTGAGGACTTTTACATGGCTTCCAGACAGAATAACAAATAAACAAAGAAATTCAGGAATTTATGGATGACACTTAGGTGAAGAACTGTTTATTTCTATCACTCAAGCTTAATCTTGAATACTGAAAACATATTCACAAATCAGGATTAGCTTATAGAATATAACCCTTGTAGAAGGGTTATAAGCAGAATAAAAGCTCAATTCAAAAGAAGATTACTTATGCAATAAATGAAATGGGCTGTATATACTGCATGCCTCACACTCTTGATTGACCAGTTCCTGGGTCTGTCAGACTGCTTTGGGTAGACTTCTGCTCTTTCACACTGCTCCTGACCATGGGCCAAATCTGCTTAGCTGAGAGTACTCATGCTGGTGCCCATGGACATGTCACTGTACCCACCATGTGCAAGAACTTGGGGAAATACTTATAATCAGGATTGACTAAGTATTTTCTCGAGTACAAGGATCAGGATTACATGAATTTGTTTAAGGGGCTCTTGGTTCTTCCTGCCTCGAAACGTGGATGCATGCAAAGCTCCAGTGAAATCACAAGCTTCTAAAAGTGCAAGTATTTTTGTTAGTCCCACGAGAAGTCACCTGCAAAAAGATAAAGGACAAAATCAATGGTTTGTTGGCAGACACACGCACAGGCATATGTCCTCTCTATCCTCTCCTTGGGGTTACCACACCTGCCTGTCTGCTGTGTCAGCATCATCTCTCACACTCAGGAGATCAAAAAAGGAGAAAACAAAAAGGGTCATTAGTTAAGAGGCGCAGGTGTGAACAGACTTTCTAAACCATAGACTTTGTGCACCTGCTCCAGGGCGCATTGCTGGGAATTGGGACAGGTGTACTAACCTCCAAGCCTTGCCAGGCTTGTGGAGATTGCTGGCTATGGACACTGAATGTTGTGTATATGCAGGAGAAAATGCTGCTCTCACTGCATCTTTGCATTGTGATCCAGTGCATTTGCGATTCTGGGCAAATTACTGTACTGTGATCATTTGCACAGCTGTAAATGATTTGCAAAATGAGCTCTGGTTTAAAGCTAGAGTAAATTTTGCATGTCTCAGATCAGCTATAAAACTTGCATTTTAGAAAATGCACTCCTGTTTTGATTACCTTGTCCATTTCTCTTCTTCTAAGTCGTAAATACTGAAAAGAACAAAAATACATGAGCAAACCGGAATATTGCACTCGAGTTTACAAGGCTTCTTTAAAACATGTTCATTTCAGTTGTTTCTTTAAACAGGTATTCGGTTTCTCTTACATACTCTTCCCAGAGTATATTGGGTTACTGGATTGTTTGCCAGTGTTTGATAGTATCTTAAAGGTATCCACAAGATCAGGTTTATCATTCTAGGCCCAAGTTTGTATGGGGATTTAGCCAGGTGCCAAAGCAAGTAACTGTGCTGGAACCCATGTTCCAATAACACAATTTTAAAGATGCTGTTTGTAAATCATTAATTCTCCACCAAAACCTACAGCGTACCTTAGTTTGAAGTGTTCTCACAGTCAAAACCCAGACATATCTCTGATCTGTCATGCAGGCACTGTCTTTATATATATATCTATATACACAAAACACCTGTCATACAGATTTCTCATCACAGAGGAGAATACTTGAACTAAATGTAATTAATACAGTGGAAATTGAAGTAAAAGAGAGAAGAGACATACAAAAAGAGGATGACTCATAAAACAGGATGCTCATGGCATGGCTGATGAAAGATCCCTAAGATTTTAGAGAAACTATTCAGCTTTTCATTAGCATTGAGCACTTCCTCAGGGACACCACCTACATGGAACTGGAAAGATGAACTTACCCTTTCACACACAATCCCATTCAAAACCTTTCATAGCATTTCCAAGTCGGAGGATATGAAAAAGATGCAACTGCTGTCTTCACTATTGTCTTAGTATTATTTCATTTATAACACACACTTACATGCCTGGCATTTCACAGATAAAAGGCAATCCAAAGCCTCTATCCTTGGCATTTTACAATCTAATCTAATCAGCACAAATCACATCTGAAGCAAAGCCACTATAAACATATCTATATCTCTTTGGGGAAAAAAAAGTGTGAAAACAAAATAAAGGTTCTTCAGGAAATGTTTTGGTTTATTTTGGTTTGTTTTTTGTTTTATTTTTGTTAGCCTAATTGCTTTAGTATTACTTGCCTGTTAAGGAGAAGAGAGTGACACTGGGCTTTTCTTAAGCAATGATAGGACGTAGAAAGGGAGGATAAAGAAAACTGAAGGAAGAAAATGAGTTGAAGGAGGGGGAATGAGGTCATTGGATGCACTAGGGAAACGTGGAAAGGGGTTGACTGCTTGAGATGGAGGCAGCAGCCTGGAAGAGAGTATGAAGTCGCAAAGAAACAAAAGGAGCACAGCACAGGGCAGAGTCTGCAGAGCAAATGTGGAGTGTCTGGGGAAGCAATAGGAAGCCAGAAAGGAGATGTACAAGGATTAGAGTCGTTACAGGAATCCCTGAACGTGAAGAGCAAAAATCACTGATTGTGTTAAAGAAACAGAAGGATGTTTTGTAAGGTAAGTGCTGGTTGATGTTTTGAGGTGAGAGTGCAAGAAGAGGCTTTGCTAGCTTGATATGTTTGGAAGTTTGTCAGACAGATTCTTCCTTCAAAGCACCTGTATAAATGGTGCACAACTATTGCTAAAGGCTTTAGGCTGAAACAGCAGACATGTCTTTGCATCAGCTTTTGAGTCTAAGACGCTTTGTGACACATGCTGAATCTACATTGGGAGAAGCCAAAAGAAACAACCCTGCTGTCCCTCCCATAGCCTTCTCACCCATTTGGTCCACAGCTGCCTAAGAGATGTGACTTTTGAAACCTACTGTGAAGGTCACCTTTTTATGCATGAACAAGGTACAATCCTGACCCATTTGAACAGTAATAGTAAGGTTCCCATTGATGTGGTGAAAATAGAGTTTCATCTAGGCTGTCAGTGGCTACCAGCCATCCCAGTGTTTTAAAGTGGTTTTCCTTTAATGCTACCATACAGGGGATACTGATATACTTCAGCTTGACTCCAGCATGTCTAGTTTTAGCTTTCTGCATCTATTGTAGTAGGCAGCTCTACCAGGGTTGCCTCAGCCTTCCAAAGTTCAGAATTAGGAGTGACCTTTCAACTGTCTCCCTAACAATCTGTTGTGTTGACATTTGAGGAACATCTAGAGTATTTTAAGCAGATACAGTCCTACAGGAAATTTCTGTTGGACTGCATGAAGAATAATTTTTGTAGAGAATTTTCTATATTAAATGCTCTATTGTGGTTTTAAGATTTCATATATTTGATATAACTCTATTTTATAGGGGTTTGGAATCATTTCTTCTCAATCATATTTACTGTCCTACAGCCTTGTTTTCTTCTGCAACATACTTGTCTTTCAGGGTTTAGGCACCTGTTTCTATGATAAAGCAAATTCCCTTTGCTTGCTCTTTTGTGTTCAATGCACTGGGAAAACTTTTAGAGGGAGTTATAGATACTGCATTCTTTATGCAAACATCTCAGAATGTATAAATCCTTTTTAAAGTGTCAGTCAGTAAATAAGTGATTTTTTTCTCTAAAATTTGTTAAGAGTAAATGGTTAGTGGAAACAGTTCCTTCTCTAAATCCATGGTGCTTGAATTCCTCTCTTTGCTGCCTTTATCATCCTTGCAGAGTTCAATGATTACATATTTGACTTCAATTTACAAAAGCTTACCACAGGAGTAAAGGTAATATATTTGGTGTTTTGATATAATCTATTTTGTGAGTACTACTGTCAATATCTATAAACTTCTCTCAATACACCACACGAATGTTAACATTTTCCTTTTGACTATTATTACTTCTAAAGCAGCAAGGATGTTCAGGAGGGAAGAGGGAGAGGGATGTTTTCGATGATTTGCCCAGTACAACCCAGGGGACTACAGATGCGACAAGTCTTATTTTTATATTTCTTGTAAAATTAAATGTTGACATAAGGTCTGAGGGATTTGCATGAATACAACAACGTCATTATTAAACAGCTGGGATCTTTGAATTTTTCACAACTAATTCCAGGGAAAAAAAATGAGAGCAGAGCTCACGTGATAGAGCGTAATGAATAGTGCCTCTTGTTTTCTCAAGAGATTATTCTGCACTCTTGAAAAATTATCGGCAGTGGTAATTTCAGTGCTTCTTTCATTTAATACTTTTTGCATTATTCACATGAAGTCTGTAAAGCCATGTAACATGCACATTGATATCCTTTTTGCTATACCAGGTGTCAATTTTATTGCAGAATATAAATGTGTGCTATACAGAGACCCATTTTTCTCCTCAGACAATAATGAGATATGTTTGTGTTGTTTTAAATAGCATTGGTTGTATTAAAACATCTGGTTACAGAGAAGGGTTGTATTAAGCAAAGGGTTATGCCTGTCTCTCCTGGCATATTCAGGACACAAGGTCAAATTTTGCATTAAATGGGTGAATGAAGGGTGAGACGTCAAAGACAGGTGTCCCTGTCTGTGCTGTCAAATATTTAAAACCTAACATATGCTGGCAAACTCCAGCCAAACCCGGTAATGGACCAGGGCTGTGTAGCTAGTGTATGTGCTAATTCCTTCCCCACCTAGTTGGTGTGTCTTTTTAACATCAGTCCATAACCTTAACTGCCCTTCTCTGGTGGAACCACTGGGCCTTAGGGAGCTGCAATGCAAAAAGCTTTTGCTCTCCATTAAGGTGGAGGTTCTCCTCAAAGGCCCAGCATTCTCACTCATTTAAATAAAGCTGCATGAGCCGGCAACTTTGTGGTTCATATATTCACCACAATAAGCAGCTGTGCATGAGCAAGTGCGTATATGTTAAATGCATGTACGCTCATTGACTGAAATTCAGAAAGTCTAGTAAACATCCTGTCATCCAGACTGAAGATAACATATAATTAACCTTTTTATACTACTTCGTGCCACCCAAATTGTGGTTGCATCAGTGAAGGTAGTTTCATTAACTCCTGAAAGAGTCCTGTTGAATCTCTTACCTTTTCATTAAGTGGGCCACTGAAGGGTCAGTATAAGTGAGAAGTCCAAGACAGGTGCTACTAATTGTGGAGTCAACTACTAGAAATAGAAACTCCTCTGTCCTGGAGCAGGGAGGCAGATTGATGTTCACAGCTGTTTCTTATGCTAGCAAACACTCTTACCACTAGCACACACCTTATTCACTAAGTGCTGCATACAGAATATGGATAATAAATGGTTCTTCTTGTCAGTAAGACATCTTTAGCTAACATTAGTAACCACATTTCCAAATTTCTGTAATGAAAGATTTGTCAAAGATTTGCAGACAAGTTTGCTTCAAAGCCCTTTCTCAATTTTCAAACTTACATTTCTTCTCAGTTTACTAAAATAGTGCAGGATGCCAAATTGCTATTAAAAATCCCAGAGGACTGGCAAGAAGCAGTCTATTAAATTTTTTTTTCTGTCTGTCTGTTGTCAGTCTTTCTCTCAAGCATGGAGTTTCAGTGTTAACATTTGGAAAGCAAGGTCTCCTGATCACAGCTTGCTGAATTCCAGTGAAGTCTTTGCAACTTGTCAGTAAAGCTCACAAAATGTTGGAGGCAAGAGAGTACAATGCATCAACATATTTCCAAATTTCATTCACTCTTTACAGTTCTTAGGAAAATGAAAATTACATCCAAATTCTTGTCATATCCCTTTACACCTATTCTGTGTGTCTCGTACTCCTGCTTATTCATCCAAGTAAGGGAACAAAAGCTAGTGCTGCTCACTCACTTCCTTGTTCCAGCTGTCCAAAATAAAGGCTGTACACTGAGCCAGGCTATTTCCTCACATCCATTTCTTTATGTGTAACTGGGTAGAAAAAAGAAAGCACAATCCTGCCCTTTGTACCAGCGCTCTTCTCCCTTCCCCAGATAGGCCGTGTTCTTCTGTATCTGATTAGGACAGCTAGCAAGCCAAATGAGGGGAAAAAATTACTTTCACAACTGCAAGAATGAAGCTTTTTGGAGCAAAGGGAGGAAAAGTGAGGAATGATTTATTTCTTAGCAATGGAAAAGTTTCATTTCTGTGTCAATTATAGAACTAGAAATGACCACTGTAATATGCTATGTAACACAGGCTATAGACTGTCCCTGAACTGATCCCTCCTTAACTGCAATAATTTTTTCAGAAACCTGTGATCTTTTATTTTTAAAATTTCTGTCCTGGAAAATAAGCTGCTATTACATGTTATGCCTTATTCATGACTACACTGAAAAGTTCAGTCGTGCTTTTAGGGTCTAGGGAACACATTTATACCCCTTAGGGGTACAGAGAACCTCTAATAAAGCAAATGCTTTTTCTTCACTGAGCAGAAGGAAAAAAGGAAGGACTGGAAAAGGCCTTAGTGAATTGCACATGGTTCCAGGGAGGTCTCCAAGCTTCAGTAAGCAGAGCTGAGGAAAGCTGGGACAAGGTTGATCTAATGAGTGCATCATGACCCAATGAATCAATTGGTTGTTCCAGCTGTGTTTTGCCTCTGTAGCTTATCTGAACTGATTTGTTCTGCCAGCTTATTGGTACAACTGAGCGATTTTCAGAACCCATCCTTGTTGTTTAGACTCTCTAAAATTTCACCCTAATTATGTCATCTCTACAGTCATCTTTATAGTTTTACCCCCAGCATGACTGTGTTTACCCCCTTTTCTATTGTGCAAAGTGGTTAGGTCCCTATTCATAGCAATTTGCATCACTGATTGTAAAACTGGAAGGTCTAAGTGAAAAACCAAGCTGTATTTTACTGAGGAGAGTACTTAACAAATCATGATCTTTTGAGTGGTGATAGTCTGCCTCTGTTCAAGAAATCTTCTGAACAAGACACCCGCAGTAGAATTAGCTTTCTTAAAGGGAAAGAATTTTAGAGCATTTCATCATAAACAGCAGTTTGGTGTGCCCTTGAGATATATGGAAATAGCAAGGATGTATAACACAGAAAGGCCTTGCTGTGGGAATCCTTAAACTTGGGCTGAACTAACCTGTGAGTTCAGATGTAGATGCCAATCATTTGAGCTAAGTATGCTGTATAAACATCCTGGGAATTAAACTACAAGTGCTAAGGCACATCCCAGTCTTTTTCTGCAGGCTTCAATTTGCACTAACTCCCAGTAAAACTCTTAAGATATTGTTACAGTCACATGCATATTGAAAGCTAAACAAACTGATCTCTCTTTAAAAAAGCCAGACTGATAATATGTCATAAAAGATATAAAAGCAACTAAAATATAAACTTAAGATGAAAATTAAAATTAATGTCATCATTGTTTTTTTGAAGTCCTTGCTGGAAAACTGAAGCAAAGAAATTTTTGAAGTTTGAGGGTCCAATGTTCTATTCTTGTTTCATACTCAGGCATTTTCTGGAAATTCAGTGTGAGTCACCTTACATAATTTTGAAGGTTTTGATACCTCAGAACTAAATCAGCACATCATACACTTCAGGATTGTCTTAAAACATTGCAAAGGGTTTCTGTACCTTTTTAAGGGCCACTTACACCAACTCTTACATGTGCATTAATGTGAACTGTGACCATCCCAATGAAATTAACTTTACTTAGTATATAAGAAGTAGAGAATATTGAAGCAGAAATAGTTTTTTAATTCTTAATAAGTACAGCTCTAAAGATAATAGGATTATTCAAAATGTTAATTACTCTAATTTGCTCCAGTCTGATAAGAACTAAAGTTAGGTATTGGTTCTTTCTCTTTCCCAGGAATAGCATCACTAAGTGTGTCTCTGAACTTTTAAGCATAAATATTTTGTTGTTAGGATTTGTAAAAGCACTGCTTTTTACAAGGTTAGTGGTATCACTGATGTCTTGTCTGAGTTCACACAGAGTGAAGAAAAGGGAAGAAAAGGAAGATTAAATGATTGATTTTTCAAATCCCTCTTCAATGTCCAAAACTACCCAAGTCCAACTCACACTGACAGCCAGAGTCATTATTTAAATTCTATTAAAAATGTTTAAACTTAGATTTTTAAGGTAAACACCTGAACCCATGCTTAATCATTTGGGGAGGGAGGGAGAGAGAGGGGGAGTGTGTACGTGATCTGACTGCTTAAATAGGAAAATTTTCCAGCCTCCTTTAACTTAAAATTAGCACTGTTAAAAGCAATCTGGTTTTGTTTCAATGCTAGGATGTGGACTACATTTAAATTTTGTCCGTGCGTTTGGACTTGGCTCCTCCAGCATACTCTTTCCTTATTGCTTGAGCTCCTTGCAGCTTCATAATATTGAAATATAACAAGTTGATGAGATAATAAAAATTCCAGTTAGGTAATTTTTTTTAATTACCACTTTTATTTGGTTTGATATGCAGTTCTGTCTTTTGGTTGTAGGAGGAGTTAGAGATCTATACAGCAGAAAAAGAGGATTGTCATTCACAAAGCAGTGTTTGCTTCCCCTGTGATGCTGTAGTAGACAGGAACAGAATTC
>JANHGB010033151.1:0-19381 GCA_026283785.1 Coracopsis vasa
ACTTGTAGTAGAGGTTTTTTTTAATATAATTTCTGAAATGATGGTGATGGCCATTAGCTGACCCAGGAGCTCTGAAAACTGAAACGTAATCTCCCCATCTCTTATTTCCTGTGAGCTATCCAGGAAGTGTCTCAGAATGAAAGAAAAGCTATGAATTTGCCAGATAGTGAATCCAACTCTTGGTTCATGGTTCTTTCCTGCGGGCAAAATTATAGGTTTCTTGTAAACTTAAAGGAAGTGAAGTTCTTCACTTGCATGATAATGAGAGTAGCCAAATGATTGATTATCAGCTGAGGAGAAGACTGTGCTTTGGCATTACTGATTTTCAGAGGTACAAGAGGAGTGCGGTGGTTTGACCCTGACTGGAACAGTTTAATAAGGGAAAAGTAAAAAAGGCACATAAACCAAACAAGTGATGCAAAGGCAATCACTCACCACCAGCAGACCGATGACCAGCCAGCCACTGAGCAACTTTTGGCACACCACCCACCCACAGTTGTATTGCTGAGCATGATCTTCTGTAGCATAGAATATATTCTCTTTGGGTCAGCTGTCCTGGCTGTGTCCCCTCCCAGCCTCTTGCCCACCCCAGCCTGTCCTTGGGGGGCAGAATTAGAAGCAGAGAAGGCCTTGGCACAGTGTAAGCACTGGTTTAGCAACAGCTAGAACACTTGTCTGTTATCAGCACCGTATGGTCACAGATTTAAAATCATAGAATCATTTAGGTTGGAGAAGACCTTTAAGATCATCAAGTCCAACCGTTACCCCAAGACTGCCAAGACCACCTCTAAAATGCAGCAGCATATGGGCTGCTGTGGAGAAAATCAGCTCCATCCCAATCAGACCCAGTGCAAGAAGTAAGTGGCAAAGTTACTCCAAAAAAGAGGTTAAGGAGGACACCAATATTGTGTAGCACTTGCATGGCTCTTGCAATTTTCATTTAATAGAGGCAGGCAGGGATTTTTTTCTCAATTTTGGAATGAGGAAACCTGAAGCAGATATCAAGAGATTTGTTCGAAGTTGCATGTAACAGCAAGACTATGAGATGAAGAAGCACAAAATGCTTAAGATACAAAACACTGAAAAGACTTTGGAAAAGAGTACAAATACACAAGCAATTTTATAGATGTAGTGTCTGTTAATAATAGACATTAAAAAGTACATTTCCTGCAGAGCAATATAAGCCAAATAGAACTGGTCTCTGCCAGAGCATCACCTTCAAAGTTTACCAGCGTATCTCCATAACAGCTACAGGATGGTTTTGCCACAAGGGAACCGTGGTACCTGTCACATCAATGGCTGTTCTGTGGGCTCTTCTGGCAGAGCACATAGCATTCAGAGTGCTGTTATCCCCAGGGTGATCCCTATGTATTTATTCCTGCAGCACCGTACAGGTGGAATTGCAGAAGAGGGATGTAGTAAGCTTGAGCAGAGGCAAACGGAATTGAGAAAATGACCTTCATGTGCACTGTATGAGAACCACTATGATGAAAGGGTGCTGGCTGCTCTGTGTGGGAGCAGTTTGAGAGTCTTCTGCTCCTTCAGGTTCCCCGCTGGAAAGGAGATGCTTTCTTACAGAGTAGTGAAGTGCTGTCCCTGCTTGTGCAGCTTGTGAACCCCATGCCGCTGTTTCAGAATGGAGCTGGTCTGTCCTGGGGTGCTGCCAGGACTGCCTGGAATTCTGTGAGCTGTTCCTCACTAGTGCACAAATGCTGTGACCCTTGCTAGAGAAGTCAGCTTCATGGTTATTTAGTTCATATCTCTCTTCCTATGGCCTTAGTCTTACAAGGAAACGTGGAGTCTTCAGGATTCATGAAGGCATATAGTGAAAAAGGGCTCTGCCAGCCTCTCCAAATCACTCCACTCCTATCCTTGCATACCAAAGCTTCCCCATGTGTGCAACTGGATGAAGTCCACAATTCTTCCCAGCCCTCTGAGAGTGTTGGACTATGCCCCATTTGGCTTCTTCATAGACTGGATAGGTTTAGCTTAATACATCGTGAGATGTAGTGGAGCAAAGTGGTAGAATGGGGAAGTGATGCCTGTCTCAAAGTGCAGCATGCTGAATATGATGGGGAGTAGCAAAAGTGTATTATTCCTGTTACTTCAGAAGGGTGATGATGAGTAATTTGAATAAATGTCTGCCATTTATGGTTCTTGATTTCAAACTTGTGTGAGATGTGTGCTTCATTTTCCCGGCATGCGCATCACTGTTTTGAAAGGAATATGATGTTATTTGATCCTTTAGAAGATAAGATGGGAAGACGTGTGCATGTAGCAACTGGTATGGAAGCAAATGGAAATACCAGCACCACTTGTGTGTGACGCAAATTGTGCCAGGGGAGGTTTAGATTGGATATTAGGAAAAATTTCTTCACCAAAAGGGCTGTCAAGCACTGGAACAGGCTGCCCAGGGAAGTGGTGGAGTCACCATCCCTGGGGGTATTTAAAAGACATGTGGGTATGACTCTTACGGACATGCTTTAGCGGTGGACTTGGCACTGCTGGGTTAGTGGTTGGACTCATGTCTTAAAATTCTTTTCCAACCTAAATGATTCTGTGATTCTATGAAATACATATTCTTGGCTGATGGTTATCCAAAATGTGATGTAATTGGTTGATACATAGAAGCCAGCCTGCCACTTACATGCAGCAAACCATTCAAAAAGGTTGTTTTTCCATACTTTTCTTCCTTCACTGAAGGAGAGAAAACCACCCAGCAACACTGTGGAGGCTTGTAGTGATGGAGGTCAAAACAAAAGGGGTTGTGAACAGGCCCCCCTCACACATTGCTTATCTGTGAAGTCAGTCTGGCAGATTGCCCTGCTTCCCAGCATCCAGGTGTTGGATGGATCATGCAAATCTAGCATAGCTTAAAACCTGTACATGTACAGAGCCAATCTTTGGTTCACATGCCTAGTTTTTATGCAAGGAGCTTTTAACATCCTGACACCCACAGCACTGAGTTAGCAGGCCAGCTCCTGTTAGTGGACTGGCATGAATGAGCCGCAGATCTTTAAATCTCCCTGATTATGAAACATCTTTACACATATTAAGAACAGGACCACACTAAATCCCTGGATTCAGAGCTTGTCCTACAGCCCTGAGGTGTTCAGGGTGGGGTTTGTTTTGTTAAAGCATCCACAATAATGGAGCATTTGTGTGGCTTCGTATCCTCCAGATTTCAGTGTTAATACCCTGAGGCACGTAGCACATGTCCCGGCACATGGTTTTGGAATATAACTGCTCCTTTCAGCACACTTCTCCTTCATAAGAGACTAGGGAGGCTACTGAAAGAGGAAAACTATTACCAGAGTCCTGTGTATATTGTCTGACCATTGACCAAATAGTGTCCTGAACTGTTAAAGATGTAGTCATCATATCCCCAAAAGATTCCCTGGAGCACGCTAACACAGAAGCAGGGGTAATAGATTAGGGTGCAGGAGCAAAACAACTTCATGATGGAATAAATCCACAGGTCTTTATAAGGAACTTGCTTATCTGAGCTGCTGCAAATAGCTCAGAGTAACAGAAATGATCATATGGGATTTGCTCTGGTTTATTTTCCCCAAGAAAAGCTTGGGTTGTTTTACCATGTCTGTTGCTTGTTGTTTAAAATCCGCGTGTGGCATTGTATTTGGGAGAAGTGTAAGTTCAAAATTTGCCACATGCTTGAAAATGGTTAGCCTTTATACACGGGAAGGATCAGCAACATTTATCATTGTCACTCTTATGGAATCGTAGAATAGTTAGGGTTGGAAAGAACCTTAAGATCATCTAGTTCCAACCCCCCTGCTATGGGCAGGGATGCCTTTTCCATTTAAAACTCCAAAAGCTGATGTAAAACATCAATAAAGTTATGCTGGGAGGTAGGAATATATACAGTGACATCCTGCTGTCTGCATATCTTTCTATAATGATGCCAGGCTCTCTTAGCACACTGCTGTAATGAACATCTCTACTTGGATGCACTCAGCTTTCATATTAAACTGTGAGTCACGTTAATGTTTAGTTGAGTATCATTCCTTGTACCGTGTTGATTTACATACAACAGTCAGGCGTTCCATGTCTATTTAATGAACGAGGTACGTAGCTTCCTACTCATTTAATGGGAAAAGGAGGTACAATAGAACTGTAGAACGTGGCATATGATTTCTTTCAGTTTGCATCGCTCTGAACTTTGTTTTCAGTTGTATTTGTGTGACAGCACAGCGAGTATTTACATCTATGTGCCTCTCAAGGAAAACCAGAAGCTGTAACATGGCAGTTTGAGCTATCATGGTTCAGTGCTCAAGACTGTCATGTTTCTTGTTCTGGAGGTCCCCAGCTCAGTCCATATGTGTCAGTGAGGAAAGTGGCTGTCACAGTTGTACTCGTGACTTTCTGAATTTTCCCCACCACCAAAAGAAATCAGCCTGAACCTGGACTTAATTCAGAGAACATTTTGGCGTGGGTAAGAACAGAATCTGAAACTGAGACTTAGTCACCGACTCTTGAAAAATGGTAGGATGCTGGTTTATGCCTTTCCCGTTTGTATGACGCTGCAAACCAGGATAAGTGATTCCCTGTGCTGTGCATGACTCTGCAGTTCTGTGGCTGCTTTACCGCATGAGATGGCTGGTGATTTAAAAATAGCTCTGCTTACTCAGATGCGGCTGATGAGCGCAGAAAAACACCGCTCGGTGGTAAGGCTGGAACACCTCGTGCTTCTTTCCCATCACCAATAGCAAACAGAAAGCAAGGTGGAAAAAAAAAGGGGAGGCAGCTTACAATTCATTTTCAGCATTTGGTTTCTTCTTATTCCTTTCTGTGGGATCAGTTATTTCTTAGGGGATGGAGGTCCAGCCATTTCTTATTCCTGTGCCATTTGCCAGGGTGATACCAGTCCTGTGTTTCTGTAACTTGGGATCTTTGTGAGAACAGGTTGTTAGTTTGTATTCCCTTTGATCTGTCCATCTTGGATGTCTTCCATAGGAACTAACATGCCCACTGGGGTTGTCGCAAGGTACAGAAGATCCCATTGCCTCGGTGTGTTGTTTCCCTGTAAATACAGATTTCCCCTGCAAGTTAATTCCAAGGCTTTTAAAAGAAGAAATTTTTTCATATAAACATTCCGAGCAAAAGCTTTGTTTGCATGGTATTGTAGAATGTTGTTTAGAAATAGAAACTCTATTACAGTCATAGGAGCTGGTTGCATATTGTTAGTTGACGCTTGTGCGCATGAGTAGACCCGCACACAGAGTGCATGCTGTACAGTCTTCACAAACGTAGTACAAAACTGATGCAAGATACTGGAAAGATAGAGATGAAAAAGTGCATTTATCTATATGTTCAGTTATTGATCTTGGGCTGTCAGGTTTGTTTCATGTGTAACAAACTCAACCTAAAGCAATACATTTCAATCTGCCAATAGCTATTTGTGTTATTGGAAACAGTTCTCGCACGAAAAGATTACAGATTGCACCCATGTACTTCAGAAATCCTGTGAGTCACTGCACTGCAGAGAAACTGAAACTGAAATCACTCAACTAATGTATTTTTGTCAATTTTTACTCCAGTAGTACCCAGATAGTTCACCAGAAGGTCAAGGCTTCAGAGGCTCTTTGCATGTTAATCAGGCACCATAGATCAAGATTCTAACTCCACGTGGCTGGAAGCCAAGACAAAAGGATCACATTATGATCAATTCCAAGATCGCTTTCTGGTTACGTTTCTCCACTTAAAAACATGAAAGTGCAAACCAAACAAACCAACAGAAAACCCACCCCAAAATAACCCAAACCAAGAAGGATGGGAAGATTACGGTAGGGGTTAGCAGGAGAATGACCAGTGAAAAATCTTTGAAGCAGAAGAAATTAGTCACAAGAAAGCCATCCTGTGACACTTATTCACTTTCAGTCTGTAGGATTTTACTATTTACAGGAGCATTTCTGTAGTGGGTCTTAGTGGAGAAAAGTTGTCAGTGAAACCAGCAAATTCTGGTAATCTATAGATTTCTATTGATCTGTCATCCTTCTCAAAACATGTTATTTCCGTCTTTATTACATCTTAATACAGCTGGATGAATGCTGTAATATAAAGAGGTCCAAATCATATTTTACAGTAAGATTTGCAAACGTTTCCCCGTTACCAGTTGTTCCTTTTCTCTGTCTCACTTTTGTACTTTTTCTGATCTAAATAGGGGACTGTGACATGTTTGGTTTTCAGTAAAGCAAAAGGAAGTGCTCACAGTGAGTTTACCAGATTTGTCACCCGGGGCTAATAAATTGACTTGCCTCATCTTTGTAGAAGCCGCGCTCTCGCAAGAGTTTTCTAATTCAGTATAAAACAGAAGAAAACTCCCAATCACCTGATTAATAAATGTGTTCAGTTGAGCCCTTTATAAGATACTGAATAAAGCAAAACATCCATCAGAACCAGTCCAACTACCAGGACACTGCTGCAGGTTTCATTTAACATTTCTTAAACATCGATATTTGCTCAAATTACTGATTTGCATGTAATAAAAAGTACAGAATGCTTATCTGGCTCAGTAGAAATACACTGCAAATTGCTATTAGCAGTAATAATGTTATCTGGCACTCTTCATCTTCTGTTTAAGCAGTTTACAAATATAAGTATTCTTATTCCGCTTTTAGTGATAAGAAGTCTTGGATAAAGAGGAATTTGGGGACAATTTAAAAAATATAAGCAGAGAAAAACAGGGGAAATAAAACATAAAGGATCCCAAATAGAGAAATTTAACCTGGATATAAATTAGGGGGGGAGGGGGGGCGAGAGGGGTGTCAGATCATAATGAGATAAAATGAAACATGTTCTAATACCTGTTCATTGAAAAGACACACAGCTCTGATTCATAAACAAGTTCTGACATCGTCACTCATTTTTCCATACTATTTCCACGTGTTTTTCTCCAGAAAGACGGTAAAGGTGAATCAAAAACACAAAGGCAAGAAACACTTTCATATCGATAGAAGAATGTGCTCTTTCACAAGTTACGTCTGTGTCATTTTCCCATAATGTATGTTACATTTTACACACTGCCTCTCAGTTTCCTTCTTTACTGCCAGTAAAACCTACTGCATTTTTAGTAGTACTATTTACTGTAGCCAATGTAGAAAAAACCTCCAGCTTTTGTTCTAGAGAAGGAGGCAAATTCTATACCAGAGATACAGTTCTTCCTCTCACATATTTCTTCTCGTGTCATTTCAAATAAGCCTAACCTCTGCTTCCGAACCAGCTCACTTAAACGTACCATGGGAAGGTCATTGAAACTGAATTTATCATTCATCCGAGGTTATGCTCAGCCTGAATCTGATGTCCTTCCCACAACTGCTCAGGTTTCTGGTTTTGCCCTGAGCTCTTTCATTTTTGCCTCCCAGCCACTTCCCTTCTATTGTTATGATAGTACTCTGCTGCTGTTCATCAGTGTCAGTAAAATGCTGAACGCTGTTCAGTTGAGTGGTACATTAACATTGGCGGCTGATGGCCATCTGCATTCCGAAATGGATTCTGTGAGATTTTTAACAAAATGTCCTTTACAATAATATCTTGACACTGAAGAGGTAAATCAGATCGTTTCCATATTGTTATCAGTATTCTTGCTTTCCTTGTTTGGTGTCATGGAAGTGCGTGGTAGCAGTGGGAAATGGTGGAAATCGTGACTCTCCTCCTCCCTCCCCAGCATTTTTCTATTCTTCACTGTTGGAAACCTGGATACATTACTTCACACATTTCTTTCCCGATCTGTACAGAAGTTCTGGTCTTTGTCCAGGTTGTCAGATGTGGAGGTTCAGTAGACTCAGTTTTCTGGCTCTTGTTTTCGGTGAGAACAGCATCCCAAATAAGAGCACGGCTATTTTGTACCTCTTGCACAGAAGTAGTTTTGATCTCATCATTTTTGCATATGGGATAGCTCATCCATGGTTCACAGTGATTCTGTGGCACATCCTCATGTACAAATACCACCTCGTTAATGTAGCTCACTAAGTGAACAGCAGAAATTGCTTTAAAAATAAACTGATGAAATGTTAAGTGGAGAGCAAAAGCATAAAATACTGAGCAGATCAGTCCTCCCTTTGCTTGTTAGTGCCTGAATGCTGTGCACAGGCTAATTAGGTTTTCCTTGCATTAAACTCTCAACAGTTTAATCCTGCCAGGAGAATCACATCACCTAACCAGCACTCTCCAGCTGGTGTTGGTGATCCAGCAATCATACAATCAAGAGCTATGAAGTGCTGCATTTGGCTGTGTTGAAGGATTTGTGGATCCATCACCCCTGACAGTAGTCAAACCTGGATGCTGCTGCTTCTCCCCATACAGCTGGAAGCATCAGTGGTTCCTTTTGGCACCTTTGCTGTGAATCTGCCATGCTCAGTTGTGCCTTACTGCATAGGACAACCTCCTAGGGGTTCCTACATATATCCCAGGTGGTGACACTGCTAACAGTGATCTCTGAGCTATAACAATATAACTATAACCATATAGTGGTCATAGCTCCTGCCTGCATAGTGGGCATGTGTGTATGGACATGCGTGTTTGTCTGTATTTTGAATTTTGCTTTATTTGCTTTTCCCATACATTCATCAGAACTGTAATAATAATGACAGTATCATTGTTCCCAGCTTACAGTTCATTATCATCATCATCATCCATGTTTTGTGTGTACTGCAGTGTGGCTTTCTGGGGGCTGCCTTGGGCACTTGACATAGGTCATTGATCCTCACAAGAATTCCTGCCCAATTACTGGAGTCACTCAACTGGAGCACCCACACACTGAAGTTTTCATCTAATTCAGATGCACATGTTTGAGTCCAAATGTACTGTGTGTCCAAGGTTTCATCTCCATTGAACCATAGCTGTGAGAGCACACTCTCTGAAATTGGTAGCTTTGCCTGACTGTAGAAGGTAGTGGTGGGTTCAGACAGGATTAAGTTTGGCTTTATTCACAGTCAGAATTGGTTTATTAATCATTAGAATATTTTGTGAGGTCCAGCTCTGCACTGGGACATCTCATCGTCTTTCTGTCTTCAGGTGGGTGCTTCCTGTTATGCTGGGTTGTTCTAGGAAGGACGTGGGAAGTATGGGAGCAGTTTCATGTACCATGTTATGTACACATCATGTAACATGCACTGTAGGTCTGTATGTTACAGCAGTCATCAGTGTGATTTCTAGTTGTGATTGCAATGACTTGGAACTGCTTGTAAAAGTACCATATGATCGGGGTGAATGTGTGTGCTGTCACTATCAATACAGTTTTCTCTGGTGTCATTAGTTGTGAGCTTCTAGTTCACACAGTCACTCTGTGCTTACTTCCTCAAGAGCTCTGCAATTGGCAAGGCTGATTTGGTTGTCAGAAGAATTGGGCAGCTGGGGTGCAAGAATTTGGGTTAAAATTGCTTTGCATCATGGTAAGAGTCAATTAGATTTATTTTATTTTTAATTGATTTTAAAATAAAGCTTTTTAATTAAAAGCAAAACCAAAAAAGTTAATGTAAAATTAAAAGCTAAGTTTGAAGTGTTCGCGGAAATTTCAGTGCAGATTCGCTAGCCCACTTCAAAAATGGCACCTTTCGTGACTTGGGAATATTTTATGGTGATATATTTTATATTTTATTTTATGGTCCCTCAGGTTACTATAAGCCCTGTGCTTTGAGTCATGTGCTCTAGGTTTTCATATATTCTAGGTTTTTAACATGTTTGCCTCTCATGTGTTTCTTCTTAGGCTAGATAGTTGAACTTTGAAGTTCACTGGTTTGACATCAAATTAGTCCTCTGGCTATCACCCTGTTCCATTCCTTCAATTTTCCACTATTTTATCTGTTTTATCAACTGAATCTCACCTTGTACGTCTTGCAACACAATTGAAATCAGATCTGTGACTCCTCTTCAAGCTTTTTCCCTGCTGTAAACCAACGTAAACTCAAAAATATTAATGAATTGAAATAATTGATTTAAGAATTATCTTTGCTGGGCAAAGAAAAAGTGTTTCTGCTGGTCAACCATTTTCCTCTTTATGGTCCACTGGGGATTTTGCCTGTGAATAAATCTGCAGAACATGACTCATGAAATTACAGACAGGCTTTGATCTGTGTATTATTGGCCCATTTGAAGTCAGTTTCTGCTACTGACAAGTACAAAATCAGTGGTTTTTGTAAGCGAAGGTTTGTGCAAGATTCGAAGGCCTTGGTATTTTTGCTGATATTGTTTGGACAGATGAAATTCTATTTCAGTTAACCCTGAATAAAGAAAAGGGCAAATAAAAGCAGAGGAGGATTTGAAATTGGAAACAGCTAAACCATTGCTGTTCAGCATGAAATGTACTTCTACAGACAAATGTTTTCTACATTTTCTTTTCTACTTAAACTGCCCATATCTTAAATCAGTATCTGCAGAGTGCTCTAGAATGACCATATTTTGGGTAACAAGTTCTCCATTCTTTTCCCACACTTGTGCAGAATGTTGTACTGGGGAAAATTGCCAAGTTTGAGAACTAGAAGTCACCATGTTAACATACACCTAATCATGTATGTGTAAATATACACAGATACACACACACAACACAGTAGTGGTGTGACCACATTCTTTTCCCACTCTTACATTCCAGTATGGTACTTTGGGGAAAGTAATCAATATAGGATTTGGAAAAATAGAAAGTATCAGAAATAGATAGAAAGTAAAATAGAATAGAAAGTAAAACTCGACACAAGAAAAATGACAGGTCCAGTATTTCCCATGCTTCTAATCTAATCTGTTCAGGCTGTTATCAAAAGCCTTTCTTCATAAATAACTCATGGTCTTTTCTCTCCTCGTCTTCCAGAGTCCCACACTCTCCTGGGAGCTGACATAGTAATGACATAGTAATAAACAAATAGCACTTTATTTGTCTTGGAAAGGGCGCTGGACAGCTCTGGCTTCAGCCCAGCTGTGGCTGGAGGGAAGGGAGGTCACAGCGCAGGGCCAGCGCTGACAGTCTGGGAGTGCCAGCACGGCCCATCAAACCTCACATTCATTGTGAACTTGTCCTTCATTCTGTGAGGGTGGTGACACACCAGCAACAGGGAGGCTGTGGCTGTCCCATCCCTGGCAGTGTTCAAGGCCAGGTTGGACAGAGCCTTGAGGCAGCCTGGTCTAGTGTGAGGTATCCCTGCCTATGGCAGGGGGCTGGAATGGGATGAACTTTAATGTCCCTTCCAACCCAGACCATTTGATGATTCTGTGTTTCTATGAACTTGCATAAACCCGTAACTGACCTTCCAGTCTTCTGGCTTGCAATCCTTTGCTGGGGGTTGTAATCTCTAGAATTCTCCTGTTTCCTAAGGGGTTTTCACACTGACAAAATGCAAGGGTGAGACCCACAGGCTGGCCTGTCCTGGAGGCACCTTCTGGGGAAGGAATGAAGGAAGAAAGGAAGGAAAGCAGGCCCTGGGAGATATCCCCACAGCACAGCGTGGCAGGACAAGGGGAGGGGAAGCAAGAGATGCACCTGCAGCCTTGTGTTTCAGGTGCTATGGGTTGAGACACAGCGCTGGGCTCCACCTGAGGTGCGTGCAGCTGGTAGAGTGTTTTGATCCAGGATGCCCCCCTGCCCCTCCATCACTCAACCGTGCCTTCTCAGTGAGTCAGAAGGTAGCAGCTGCGTTGTCTGTGCACTGTGGTTGTAAAGAAAGCGAACTCTGATTCATGCCATTTACCTGGATCCTAGAAAGCACAACTGCTGTATCACATCCCAGCAGCGAAGGCCTTCACCAGTGAGTGGGCTATTGCCTGCCTCTTCCCTTCCAACAGAATGTAGCTGTGTCCCAATAGCATATGCACATTCCCAATAGTATATTCACATATAGCATTACAAGAGGTGCTGGGGAGGGCAAGGGACATGCATCTGAGAGCTATAAAACAAACTGAACAGGGTTTGGTTATTTTATATACACAGAGTATAGCTAGAGGAGAGGATAGCTGTGATCCCATGGCCTCCTGCTGCTGCTTGGGGATTGTTTCCCCATAGCACCTCCTTTAGCCCATTTCTCAGTGTAAGGATTTAAAGGTGATACCCGTGTTTGTGTGACCGTCGTGCCTGACCCATAGTAAGTTAGCTAAAAAGGAGGTCTCGGGAAGGAAAGGCTTTGCTGTGACCTTCTGCCTTGGTGCTTGAAGCCTTCATTGCCCTCTAGTGCTGGGCTAGGAGCAGGCTGCAGAGTGGTTTCTTCTTCATGTCGTTAATGTAGTAGCTGTTTAGAGCAGTATCTTTTTTATCTTGGATGATGGCTGCACTGTGCTGTGTAAATGCTTACAGTATTCCTGCTGAAATAACTGCAAACCCAGTAATGGCTTCAATGTTAAGAATGGGTTCCTTTGGCTGCTACAGGGGAGATAGCTGTGTTTGAAATCTCCATTATCCTCTTGCCTCCATTGGAAATGCTTTGCAAATACAGCTTTACCAGCACACTGGTAACAGCCCAGGTGGGAGCAATTGATGGTCATAAAAGGAGGCAAAAATGCTTTTGCTGTTTCAATGTTATTTGAATTTCTGAAATCAATTTTAGCACCTTTGCCACTGCTTTAGGGGTACTTTTATACCACTGTACCTACAGCAGCTCTGGGGCTTATTTCTGTGTCAGTAGGAATTGCAGGCCCGAATTAGGCCAAGTTTAAATCGTTGCTCTGTTTGTAGTGCACTGACTACCACAGAGGAGTTTATATCAATATACCATATATCATATATATACCATATACCAGATATCTCTCTTCTGAGACTGCAGCTCCACATGCAGACACTCAGGATGGAGGCTTCAGCTCCCACCACGTGTGCAGCGAGTGCCCATACTTCAGCCTGCCTTGTACCATGAATGTAGAATAGGAGCTCTCTCCAGCCACAGGACATCTCAGTAATCTCTGCAGTGAGATTATTACAGCTCTTTTATTGTTCTATTGAGTAGTCCCAGGTTTTAATTTGTATGATAAAGGAATAGTCTAATTTTTACCAGGTTTTCCTGTGGCACCTCTCAACTTCTGACTTCAGGTCACATGTATCCATGGACAGACAGGCTCTCCAAGTAGATAGATGCCTGTGCCACATGTTCTGTCTGAGAGAGGAGGTCAATCCCTGCTCCTGCATGGATAGAGATCGTGCTTCTTGGCAGTGGAGCCCTGAGGATAAGATACTCAATTACTCGCAACTTTGTACAGTTGCTGAGGAATGATGACCTGCTATGATACTTTACTGATGAATGATGCTGATGACCTGCTAAATGAGGCAGGACCAAAGTTTTGGCAATGGTAGAGCGTGCAGCACCAGGAGTTTCTGTCCCACTAGAGTGTGTGTCACCAAAGCTGCTCATGTCTTTTATCCTGGAGCAGGGGGAAATGCAACCGCATTTAGAGAACCTTTTGATAGGAAATCTCTATCTGCTCACAAGTATTGGAAGGCTCTCGGGACTTACATTCTCATTGCAGATTACCCACAGGGCAGAAAACCTGGTGAGAAGGTGTTTCATGGTTTACTCTGCTAAGCAGAATTCCTTGTCTGTAGACTTTTGAATCCCTCCTTGAAATGCTGATCGCAGTCAAAGACCCGCACCTGAGATCAAGGACCTTTTTGTTGCCCCTCTCAGTCTTCAGAACTTTTACATTATCATTAAGCCAACTCACAGCAAAAATTTTTCAGTTCCTCATGAGTCATAATCATCAGTACAGAGTTTCCCACCCTGGCTGTCTATGGACGTAAGAGTCATCACCACAAACCTTGCAGTTACGGTGTTTCCTCCTTAGGACACAGTGGCTTTTTACCCTTGTCTCGGTGATTGACTGATGAGAAATAAGCACCCCAAGTATGCAGTTCTGTGCCATTCTGTGTGTCTTTGACTGTGGATATACTGAAATGGCATACTGCCCTTGTTCAGCAGCGCACATGAGCCCGATGTTAGCCAGTGCTCACTGCTACAGGAATCATTTGCTAATGCTGTAAAATCCTGGGACTCATCTCAGCATCTGCTAATGTGACTGCATGTCAGATTTGCAAAACAAACACACGCTGTGCTTATCTCAGTCACGTCACAGCAAGTTTTGCCTTGCCTCTGATGATGCACAACTCTTCCTAGGTCTGCCTGAAGGATGGTTTTTCTTCACAGATCCTACCCAGGCTGACAGTAATGTAAGTTCACGGAGCCTGGAGTTTCTGTAGATAGTATCAAGTCACAGGATACACAAACATGCTGGAGCTATATAGATATAGCTTATAGATAGATACAGCTTATATATAGATATAGCTTATATATAGATATAGCTTATAACCTTATATAGATATAAGGAAGAAATTCTTTACTGTGAGGGTGGTGAAGCACCGGAACAGGTTCCAAAGAAGTGGTAAAGAAGTGGTAGCTCTAGACCATGAGAAGTATGGGCTGTACATTGTTCACTGCATCAAAAGATAACATGTACAGATGCTGATAGACTGTTTCAGCCTGTACACGGTAGATCAGAAAAAGGCTAGTACAGAACTTCTGTCTGTCTATCAAGAAGCTGTTGATCTTTAGATCATGCTTTCAGAGTTATAACCATCTGACAGCAATTTGTCTCACAGCTGTCCTGAATATGCTGGCTCAAAACTCATTTTGTTCTTCTAATAAAGATGAGAGAACAAATTACCTAAAGGTAGATCTGTGTCATGGTCTTACAGAAGACAGTAATTTTAGAGTAGTCCATATATTCTATATAGAATAATGGAGAACAGAAGTTCCACATTATTGTGTGATCAGAGGTGTAACTGAGTTTAGAGCAGCATGAATCTTTCCCACTGCATGTATTAACCAAAACTCTTGCTGCTGATAGAACAGAATGTTCACTGGTATTGCTTCAAATCCCGTAGTGCAATAGGTGTAGGGAGTGAGATCTACTTTGTTTCCAGGCAAAATCAGAAATACATCTCCCACATTTACCATATCTCGGTAGAGTGAGAAACTCTGTAAAGTCCCTTGCCCGTTTCCTTCTGCTTTGTCACTCCTAAGTAAACTTCCCAATTCTTGACATTCATACTTCCGTATGAACGTAAAAGTATGTATAATGGCAATGATATTTGCTGTCAAATATTTTTCATCATAGCAACTCGGAAGGCTTCCCAGTCATCAGCAGATTAAAGGTTGCAATCTTAAATGTGAAGCAGGTGTGGCTTGATTTACATACGCCTTTTGCATTTTGTTAAACACACACCAGTGATGGAACCGGAGGGAAAATTCCGGAGTCAAGGCTCGTTTTAAACTTTATTTTAAACTGATCCAATTTACATACTATATAAACATGAAGTAATTCAGCAGCTTGACCCTGAAAGTAGGAGCTCTGATCTCTTAATTATAACATGGAGTGTTCTGCATATGTCAGTTAAAGTTTCCATATCTCATTTTCCTGGTTTGTCAAGTAGAGAAAATAATAATAATTACTTTCCTCTTAGGGTTGTGAATCCTTTTTAAGGAGTTTTAAGCACTATAAAAAGAAAAATACCCTGTAATAGCAGTCCTAGTAACTATGCAGCTTGGCTGTCTGCAGCCCGGAGGGCATGACTGGTGACCAGGGGCTGTAATGACAAGGGTTTCAGACACATCTTGATGAGATGTTATTACATCTCTAGCCTGTTGCTGTGTTATGAGAACTGCTGCCTTCACCACTGACAGTTGCACAACTTCCTTCTGGCTTCTAAAGCTGTTATTTCTAAGGAATTCCTTCCTTCTGATAACTGGAAATGATTTCTCAGGCAACAGATCCTGATGCTGGTGACTGTTTTATCTCCTTTTGAATTTTAATGTTAATGACATGATAGAAGCAATCAGACCACATCTTCCTTTTCCTTCTAGAGCTTTTTATACATAGGCTATTCTTTGAATCTAACAGTGTGGATTTAACAGCAACTGAAAACCAAGAAGAGTCATTCATTGCTCAGTTCTTCCCAAAGGAAAGAAGGAAGAAACATCATGGGCTAGAGGAAGATAGGAGCTAAGGCCAGACCCGGTCTGGCCAGGACACAAGCATATAGGACAACAACTGGGGTATATAGGGAAAATATCACATCACTTTGCTAACAGCTTTATTCCCTACATTAAAAAGGTCAAAGATTTTTTTCCTTAAAAAAAGGAGAAAAACCTCACCTGGACTCACTTGTTCCCCACAGCTCATCCCCCTCAGATACTCATACACAAGGTATATTGACCCCAGTAAAGCTTGTGATAGACACTTTTTCAAATAGAAGGAAAGACTGGCACTCAAAAGCAGCGATAGTAAAGAAAAACAGTAGGCAAAGACGGCTTAGGAATATGGGAACCATCTCTTCCAGGCTCCAGGAGAAGAAAATTGATTTTTCATGTTGTACACAAAAAGGCTTTGTCCTGAATGTGGGCATGCCCACCTGATGGGTGCTTTATCTAACTTAATCTACTTATCAGTCACCCACCTACAGCTGTTAATCAACCATCAGTTTGCTATTTAGTGGCTCAGCAAACAATATTCCTTTTTTATTCAGCTAACTGATAAATCTGGGTTTCTGTCAGTGAGATGCTCTTACTCTTGTGGGACTTTGAGAAGTACCCTACAGAGTGCAAGAAGGTACAAGGGGAAGCAGTGTGCTCGTACCCTGTGGCCCCCCATCTCCAGCTGCCTGGTGAGATGGTGCAGAATGCAGTTGGGAAGGAAATGGCATCCCAACCTGCATTGATAGGGTGGACCAGGCATGAAGGGATGCAACTGAGTGAAAAGAGCACAAGGATGGGGAAGTATTATCCAGGAAGGCATGAAAAGGGGGGGGAATGGGGGGCGGGGGTGATGTCTGATATGGCTAACATGGAGATAGATGGATTTCTAAGAAGACCAGAAGGGAATGACCTGCCCTAACCGAGCCCGCTGCTTCCCGCACTGCCCGTTCCTGCTCCGCTGTTACTCTGAGCACAGTCTGCAGGTGGTGCAATTGCCTCGAGAAACGCCTTTCAGGCCGGTTGGGCCGTGTGGTTCATCCCAGTCGCGGAAACTTTCACCGATAGCTGCTGTTTTGATTGCAGAACAGATAAGGGGGCTACCCCAATCTTTGTTTCATTCTGAGTGCTTCCTAACCTCCTGATAAGAGTGGTAAGTCCCCAGTTCACAGCACTGAGAACTAAGCCATCCTTCCTGGAGACAGTGATGCAATTGCTTTCCTTTATCTCATCTATGTTTTAATTAATGATTTCAGACCCTGCAGCTAGGCTGAATAAGCAGTAGAGATGTCTCATCTTGTAGATAATGAGTAAGTCAATTCAGCCACAGGGATGCAAGTAAAATCCGCACAGAGATTCATGCCATATATTACACAAGCAGCAGAAACAGGCAAAAATAGCTAAAGGGGAAAAAAATCATATTACACAGTGTACTTTCCAAACCTTCCAATCCCCTTTGTTTTAATGTACTACTATATGAAAGAAAGTCAACAGATACATTTATTTCATTGCTTTGGCATTTTATAGCTCCTTCTATGGAATACCAGGAACTTTTGGATCTTCTATTATGTTCTATTGCATATAGCTCCGTGGCCAAGTTTTCAACAGCTACAGACTTGCAGTAAAATTAGGTTCAAGCAGTTTAATGACTACAGCAGAATTGTCTTTGAGTAACTGAGCTGTTGTTTGGATATCTCATTTAAGCATTGCTAAACATCTTAGAGTAAAGGCTTCCTCCCTGCCCCTTTGAAGTCCATGGGACTTTTGATGTTGATTTCATTAATGGTAGGATGAAGCCTTAATGTTGCCTATGTATGGTATGAGACTGACCTTTCACTGAATCACAATGAGTATGAGTGAGTCAATCAGATATGTGGGTGCATCATCTCCTGTCTCTATAAGGCAATTCAAGTAAATGTCATCCGAGGTGCAAGCCAAGGAAATTCCTGCAACAGAAGAGCAACAAGCTCCCAGAGAGCAGTTAACTAACTTTTTCATTCTTCATGCCTTTTGTAACGATATTTTCCTATGAGCAGTGCTTGTTGTGAAAATGCATTCCCCAGTGCTTGTAAAAAGATCAGGATCTGTAACATTAAGGAAGTGCAAGTATTTATTGAAATGAAAAATGCTTGTTTTACAGATCTTGTGAAATATGGTAGCAAAATACCACGTGGAGTTCAGCAAAGTGAAACAATTCTGGTCCCAAGAGTTGCCTGCTCTTGTAATGCACTTGTGGCACTGAGCCGCATTCCAGGGGACCCATGGAGCAGCAGTGCTCTCTGTATGTAATGAGATCTCCAAGGTGGTGGGATATGCTCGGCTGGTATCATCCGTTCAGTTATTTGGGATGGTAGGTGGTTCCTGAGCTGGAGGTCTCAGTGATGGGCTGGGGGCTTCATCTCCCTCTCATGTAGACATGGCACATGGCACAATAGAATCTGTGGCCCTGAATGAGGGTCCCACGTGACAAAAAATTTATAAAAAGGATAAAAAACAGCTTTGCAGAAAAGCTGCTGGACCATAACAGCATGAAAGTCACAGCAGTTTCTTGCTGTTTCTTTCATTGTAATAGGTAAGCAATTCTTTGTTTATCCCACAGGTAATTTAATTGGGGAGTTTTACATTCATGGCTTCAGGTAGCTGGGATTAACATCTCAGTGTGTCACCACTTTAGACAGGCTTCTATGTGAAGTAGATTGTTGTTTTCTTAATCTCTTTAGTTACCCTGTGGAGTTCAGACAGAGCTTTGACCCTGGCTGTTGAAAGGAAGGAACTGTTAATTTTCCTAACCTAGGGGTCAGATGAATTGATAATTACTAAGAATACATTCAAGGTATATTCATCAGCTTTTGTTTTCTTTTACCATGTTTTACAAACCAAACTGCTTAGTTTCAGCTCAATTTATTAGATATATTTTATGTCTTCATGTCTCTGAACCCCTTTTCTTTCATTAGCCAAAAGAGATTGTCATTGGCTACATACTGGCTGCATGGCCAAGATGCAAAATGTAACGCTTTTCCTGTAACGCTTCTAATCCTCTGACTCACCCGCTATCTGCAAGGATTTCTTTTGCCTTTAATTTAGATTTAATTTGGCTTTTTTTCCATTAAAGAATATTTGTTTTCCAGAATCATTCATAATTTGCTAAGAACTGTATTAATTTCCAGAAAGTCAGAGACCTCATAGCAGGCTTCATACAAGGACGCCAGAGAAGGACTCTCCATCAGCGACGGTAGCAATAGGACAAGGGGTGATGGGTTTAAACTTAAACAGGGGAGATTTAAGTTAGGCATAAGCAAGAAGTTCGTTACTGTAAGGGTGGTGAGGCATTGGAATGGGTTGCCCAAAGAAGTGGTAAATGCTCCATCCCTGTCAGTGTTCAAAGCCAGGTTGGACAGAGCCTTGAGTGACATGGCCTAGTGTGAGGTGTC
>JANHGB010033152.1:0-13152 GCA_026283785.1 Coracopsis vasa
AACTCATGACAAAAAATGAACTTTATAATAGAGTGAGGTGTTTTGCAGCGGATGCACCATTTGGTTGTATTTCCCTTGTTTGTCTCTTATTGCCAGGTTACCTGGTTGTCTAGTGCTCACTTTGTATCAAACTGTGACTTTCTGCAAGTATCTTTCATTGTAAGTGATATTGCATAAATTCAGGTAACTGCTTGTGAGAGTAATTTTGTGCTTAGAGTGACAGTCTGCACTTATGCTCTGCTTTGTCATTGCAAAGCTAAGACTTAACTTGGGCAATGTAATATTTTTTTGGGAGTTTGCTGGGTAAAAATGAGACCATATTCATTAACTCTCCTTTGAAAAGCAATTGTGTTATGGTTCTCCATACTTATCAAGACAGATGTGCAGCATCCCCCAGAAATGCAGTGGTTCTCATTAATTTCTTTCACATTGTAAAATGAAGTCTGTACTATTTTGAGGAATCAGAATGGGCTGAAAGGAACTTTTACGTATCACCTAATTCCAAAATGAATTATAATTATTATAAGAATCAAACTGTGGGAAATCATTAGAAAAATCAAATGTTGGCAGAAAAATTTAAGAAGCAACTACTGCAGGCTAAGAGTTTGGGTTTCCTCTAATGCATTATCATCATTCCTCATGCTTAACTGGAGTTATTTGTTTGGTATTTGACTGTACATGAACATATATAGAAAAGATTCCATGTATGGTTGAAGAATATCATTTCACTGCTGATTTAGTGTGTGATGTTAATGCTCATGACTGCCATGAATTTGATCATGTGGAAAAAAACTGAAGACCATCTGAGCTGTCTGACAGCAGATTTTTTCAGCTGTCTGTGGCATGTTCAGTTTTGTGAAGACAAGTCAAATTTACTTGTATTAGATGGAAATGAAAACGTGTCACTTGCAAAATGGCACAGTGAGATTTTTAGGGCAGTCTGAATGATTTAGACTAGAATATTAACTTATCTAAGTCACTTAGATTGACTTCATTATCTTGTCCACTTGGAGCACCATATGAGTGCCACTTGTAAGCTTGCAAGCTTCCTTGTTATGACACCATACAACTTAGTGTAGCACTTCGGTAAGAAAGAAGCACATGAGCAAACCATGTGGGGAATGGCTGCAGGTTTTACTTAGTAAATGAAAGCATTTTGACAATATTTTTTGTGAGTGTTGATTTCATCTTCAAGTCATTGCAAAGCTCATAACTTTCCCATGCCACTTTAAAGCATACTGAAAACTAAAGGAGGTAAAAAACAACCAACACCCATTGTTGTTTTTTGAATAATAACTGGAAACCCACTGGAAGCATCAGGGCTCCACCTCTTGAGCTGTAATATAACAGAAAATCTGATCCATATGTCAAACTGATGAGCAGTCACTCATCTGGTACTTTTATGAGCAGTCCTTAGAGCGCTCATGCTAGACAGTGGTTGAGCATTTTAGAGCTTCCTTGGCATTCCTCCATACTTACAAAGAATAGAAATATAAAGGTACCTTTACCTGCAAACTTAATTATCTCTAGTGTCTAGTAAAGACACATTAGTGATTGAAAAAACTAATATTCCCCTGTATCAATGGGAGTGCCACAGTTTTGCAGGAACCCTTCTCCTGAGAAGTAAGAGAGGCTGAGTTAGTCCTGTGAATAAATGAATGCATTTCACTTCTAATTCTTCCGTGGTTTGAGTTTCTTAATCTCTTATTCTTTGGTTTATTAATGAAAATAGTTTTTGCCAAAGTGGACCTAACCATCTGTGCACTAGACTCTACATTTTAGCTATTAATTTTTCTGCTGCAGCAGGAATACAGTGATCCAAGCAGACTGACAGTAGAGTCTGGCAAAATAGGAGTTCTGATTCTCTAGGGAGCTGTCAAATTGTGCACTGTTTTGGAGGAAGGACCAAAGTTACAATCATTCTCACTGTATAATTTTTCTACTTATTTTCCACCAACTCTACAGCATTCACAGTCATTCCCATGATATTAACGTTTGATGTATGGAAAAAGTGCCAGACTTTGAAAGGAATGGGATTAAAGTATTAGGAAAAAATATCGGCTGCTGTGTATTTTGGCTCATGGTGGTAAGGAAAAGCCTTCAACATCCTGGCAGTTTTATGATGTTTATTTTTGTATTGTTACAAGAGAGATTTTTACAGTGGTGAAGATATTCTGTGTGGCATTAAACGCATTGCTTCTAGAAGTGGAGGGGGTTTGTGATTTACATTTCTCATTCATCAATATATTAATTAATAATCTCTATGAATTAATATGGGCTGACCTTTAAGCATTTGGCTTGCAGAGGCATCTGCAGCATTAGTGCAGCATTGTGGCTGTCAGTGGGCTTGCATCAATTTAGCCTGCAGTTAGGTTGGAAAGAACACCTGAAAATGCAGTTGAATTACATGAAACTTAACCCTCTTGATTCTTCAAAACTTTGTTTTTCTTTTATAAGCAAAGAAATCTTTATTTCCTCACCTGATTAGGCTCTAATTTAAATCCATTACCTGGTGGTCTTGTTACAGAGTAAGTTCTCACTGGGAAGGAGAGTCTCCATTGAATAAGCACATTTTGTTGAAGCAAGGTGTTTTTTTGACATTTTTCAGTCATATTTTGGAGTAAAGTTCAACCTTCCATTATTTTTGCTGTAGTTTAGAGGATGAACTGGAGACAAGCATGTGAATGGAGAGTAAATAAGTGGTGAAGAACATGAGTGATGTTAAAATGAATCTTAATGGAATTTGTATGTTTCATAAATAACTTAAATAGTTCAAATTTTGCTTTCCTCCCACATAAGAAAAAAACCCAAAAAAAACCCAACTAAACCCAAACACTTTTATAATTTCATGGAAAGAAGAAATTTGAGAATTTAGAGGAAGAACTGTTGTGGTTTAAGCCCAGTCAGCTATAAATCAGAACCAGGCAGTCTCTCTCGCACTCCCCCACTTCTTTCCCTCCCCCCACTCCTGGAGGGGTGGGGAGGAGAATCAAAAAGAATGTAACTCCCATGGGTTGAGATAAGAGCAGTCCAGTAACTAAGGTATAACACAAATCACTACTGCTACCACCAATAATAATAATAAGGCAAATAACAAGGGGAGAGAATACAACTGCTCACGCGCTGACCGAGACCCAGCCCAACCGAGCAGTGATCTAGCCCTTCTGGGTAACTGCCACCAGTTTATATACTGGGCATGATGTGCTGTGGTATGGAATACCTCTTTGGCTAGTCTGGGTCAGGTGTCCTGTCTCTGCTTCCTCCCTGCTTCCCCACCTCCTTGGCAGAGCATGAGGCTCAGAAAGTCCTTGATCAGAGCAAACATTACTAAGCCACAACTGAAAATGTCGATGTTATCAGCACTGTTCCTAGGCCGAAAGTCAAAAATACAGCACTGCACCAGCTACTAAGAAGGAACAAAAATGACTGCTACTGCTGAAGCCAGGACAATGTCAGAAATATGAAGCTTAAAAATGTTGTTATAAGGCATTTTTGTTATAAGTTTTCCACCATTTCACTGTGTTGTTACAGGATAATATCTATGTATTCTTTCTACCAATCATTATGCTTATTTTCCCCCCAAACCAATCACAACTGACTGGTGATACTGTTAAAATAACAGTAAAATAACCAACCAAAACATTTTTCCTTCTCTAGAGACAACATCTTTTGGTTGTGTCGCAATAAGGCAGGATGATATGTAGGCTT
Organism: Coracopsis vasa; assembly: GCA_026283785.1. Classification (NCBI taxonomy): domain Eukaryota; kingdom Metazoa; phylum Chordata; class Aves; order Psittaciformes; family Psittacidae; genus Coracopsis; species Coracopsis vasa. The sequence goes on from JANHGB010033152.1 coordinate 3,709, forward strand.
TCATATTTCTCTTTTCTTACAACAATCTTAAATAAAGATGATTTTCTGCAAAGAGAAAAATTTTTCCTAACAGCCCAACAACCACTGGTTTCACAACTCAAAATTCCAGACATCCCAGATGCAGCAAATTAAGGAATGTGTCTGATGTTTTTCAAATAGACCTGTTTTTTTTCTAAAACCAAATCATAATAGATTAGAATGGGAGCACATATATAAAACTGAGCCCTGAGCAGTCTTAGCCTGTTTTGTTTTGTTTTGTTTTCCAGGTGAAAGGCTTGACAAGGCAAGGAAACAGAAGTTTTTATTCTACCCACATGTTCTCCTTTGGTACTTCAAGTACACAAATTATAACTTCTATCCACATCTTAATGAATATGCTAATTTTAAAATAGCAAAGAGGTCCAACATCTGCAGAGACATGTTTAGGAAAATAATCAGGAATGTTTAATATGCACAGTAGAGCCTTTCTGTATTTTGCAAGCAGATCATAGACTCTGAAAATACTAATCTAGAAAGCTAAAAGATAATTTGTTGTAATAGCAAATTAATCAAGTAGACACAAAACATTTACTGAGGCTTTTTTTTGTGTTGTGATTTCTGCCCCCACCCGCCCCTTATCTTGGGTCTGACTCATTTTCCAGTGTCTTTTGCTCTCCTCTATAGCTGAAGGATGCCCTTCTGCTTTTCTGTTGACGTTTAGGTTCTTGTGCAGACTAACTCTCTAGCAAGCTGATTCCTGCTGTCTTCTTCCTTCCATTTGAATCTATATGAGATGATTTGTCCAGTAATTGGAAATATTTCAAATTTGTTGGGTTTTTGAGTTTTGCCTTTGAAAGATGTTTTAAATACATATAGGCATTTAGAATTCAGATTTCCACATTCCTTGAGTACATTATTATGGATGAGTATCTTTAAATCTGACATTCATAAGCACATGAAAATCTATTTATTTCTTTTCTCAGACCCAAATAATTATTACCACAGAAGAAATGAAATGACAACCACAGATAACCTGGACTTTAAGCATCACAACTACAAGGAAATGAGGCAGGTAGGCAAAGAGGCTGGAGTGTGACTTCTTAGATGGAGCGTGGATGGGTGCAGGTTTTTGACCTGTTATGGAATCTGAATTCTACACTGTTAAAAATATTACTAAACAGGGTCTGAAATTGGATTAAAAAATCTTTTCCCTTAATTTAATCTGTTAAAAGAAGTAATCTATTAAAATCCCAAAGTCTTAATTTGTACATCATTTAACCTAAAATGTGACTACATGCCGGTGAAGTATTTACACATAATGCGCCATCATTTTATTTCCGCCTATATTGAAGTGGTGAATGTTAGCGGTTACTCCTTTCAGACTTGACCCTGACTTAGTCACCAGAATTCTCCTGCATTTCAGTGGGTTTAGCAAATCAGAATAAACCATACAGAGTCCAATTCTGTTTCCACAGTTGTGAAAATTGATGCCAACACACAAAAAATAAAACACTAGGAAGAAAATCTTGTTAGTATTATTTTAAACGTACCAGCCTTCTTATTCTTGTTCCTTTACCTCCAAATAGGCAGTCATCTTGTTGTTTCTGTTATTGTTTTTAATCTTGCTTCATATCACCACTGGCATAACTGTGGGTTGTCCTAAAGAAATATTTCTGCCCACTTTGTCTTCAAATGTAATGTTAATATGTTTGGACTTGAAGCGTGTGAATCATTTGCTGTGTGCTGAATTTTCAGTGTATTTATACTGCATGAATCACCATTCATTTTTATTGAGCAATTGTGTACTGAGTCACACATTTATTTCGGTAGAGATTTCACGGCTTATATTTCTTAGCACAAAGATTAGACAAATAGAAACTCAATTGGCATAATTACTGTCAAGAACAATAAAATAAAGTGTATTTTACATTCCTGTTGCAGAAAGACAGGTTGGTCAGGTTAGAAATACCTTCATTTACATTCATGCCTTCAGGAAAAAGCTACAGCTTTAGAAATGGAATGCTTTTCCACTTTTCATATAAGTAGAAAATTTGCCACTGTGGCTGAGAGCGTGTCAGTTGTGAACCGGTTTTGACTGTGCTTTCCTAATTGCTGGTTCCCTCTTTGTCAAAATAATGGATTTATTTAGAGCTTATTGGATTCTACTTCAGCTCTGCTGCTGGTAGGCACAAAACTGTGGGTTGGGTTGCAACAAGTCTTATATTCCAAAAACTATTCTTGGAACTTCATAGTTTCTGCCCTGAGAGGAAAATGGAAAAATAACTGTTGATATCTAGAGTCAACTTAATTACATATATATATATATGTGCATTACTGTCAGCTATGTTAGCTACTTCATTATCAACCAACATAGAAAACCCCTGTTCTTTGACGTTATTCGTCATGAACAGTACTGACTGAGAGTCCTTTTACCTCCTCTAAGTGTAGATGGCACTTAGACCTACATTTAATACACCTCTTCAAAATAAAAGAATTAGACCTTCAGAAACCAGTGTTCCAGGCTTCTTCAAAGTCTGCGTGCAGTCTTTTCCTAGGGTGCTAATAAGGTAAATAATTGGCAGTGACAAACAAATAAGAACTTTCAAATAAGAACTGTTAGTGATCATAATTGTGAAAGTGTTTTACATTCCTGCTGGTTGTTAATAAAGCCCTGAGTGACTGTTATCATCAATTGTCTTTGATAGTTTGTACAAAGGGCAAAAAAACCACTGTGACTTTTCAGGTGACCTATTGTGCCAGTTGTAGGACAACCAGAGATGAAATATGCTCATTTTCAGTACTGTATTTGCATATAAGCATTCAACTACATTACTATATCCATACTGTTATCAAAAGAGCCACAGTCAAGTCTACTACAGAGGCCCTGATTCAGGAAAGATTCTTTGTTTGACTCAGAAGTAATCACATGGTTTCCATTAAAGAGGTGATGGGGAGATTACTGAGGCCAATAGAAATATTTCCACTAACTAATATAATTTGAACTTGGTTCTAGGCATTTTTCTTGCTTATAATGAACTTTTAACATGCTATTAACTGCTTTCCTAAACTGATGTTCTTGGTGTCCTCTGCACCCTGAAGTGACAGGCATGTTAGGGAAGCTTTTGCTCTGCAGCTTTATTTCTGAGACATCTCTGAGATGACAGACTCAAGCTCATCTTCCTTATTTCATATCCTGGGGAGCTGCATGGATGCAGCAGTACATCAGCAAGGATGAGTTTCCTGCAGTTTGAAGAGGTTGTATGGAGAGGAATTGATAAACACATGGCTGAGACAATAACATTATTTATATCTTACAGAAAGCCATTTCTAGCCTCCTACAATAGACCTTCTTTTAATGCAATATCTGTACTCATTGACAGAGTGAAAAAATAATATTTATCTCTATTGGAGAAAAACATAGTATTTGATCCAATAATAATACTTTTCATCTAGTTGCCAGAAGGACATAAGCTAATAATCCCCATGCAGCAGACCTTGGCTAAGTTTTGGTCTGTGACGCTTTAGAAAGAGGTCCATAACTTCATATCCATTGATAGTATTTTTGGTTCATTAAGAGTAGGTTGACCACAAAGATTTAAGGCAGTGTGTCTCAAAAAGTTAGTAAATAACTCATTTCTATCAAACACTAGAAAACGTGAGTGGCCTCTGGCTTCAGCTTTGTGTTTCAGTTGGAACTAATGATGAAATACCCAATTCTGCATGCCCAGAACATTAAGAAGAGTTCCATAGAAACAGCTGGGTATTCCATAATACCAGCAAACTGATGGTGATGACAGTGGTGAAAAAAAGCTAGATATGAAACTAAACAATACACTGAAGGAGCAGAACTGGCTGTATTTTTCAAACAAGTGCTGAGTTTAGATTTGCAAAAGAAATTGGTTTTCACACGTATAAAACCAACATGTGAGATGAACAAACATACAGGAATAGCATCTTTTCGGTCTCTTTACAACATGATTATAAATAGAAGTGAAGCCTTTTATGAGAGGAATTTTAATGATCTTCCCAATGTGAATTGTGCTTCCGCTTAGATTTGCTAAATGTTGGCATGGGAATCAGACACATCTAATAATTGCATTTCTTTAAAATCATCAGCCTTGTGATCATCCAATATTGTTTCTAAATGAGCACTATGTGAGCAAAGAGTTTTGTTGTGCTACATTAATGTATGCTTGTTCTTCATTAATGTATGCTCCCTTGTTTATGAAAAGATTGTCTAATTAATAGTCCCTAGAGCTCCAATTTACAGTAAAGTCCTTATTTCATTAATGCCTTCCAATGAATAAAAATGGAGACAGATAAATTCTCATCATTTAATGCCATTCACAATAACTTCTTATTAACACAGACATTTCTAGTCTTGTTTGTAAATTTTAACATTTATCTGAAATGCCACAGTAAAGTTGTGTGACAATTTAGACTCCAGGTATCCTTACCTGGATGACACCTGTATTACCCCATTGGTTTGCACAGAACTATACCCTGAACCATGACCTCCCCCACGTACTTCAGTAATGTCCTGGGTTCAGTAAGCACTAAGGCAATTTGATTATATTTTGACTATGTCATGCAGTATCTGCAGAAAAAGTGAATGGAATAGATTTTGATGGGATGAATGCCTTCAGACAGGCTGCTGGCATTTCCATTATTCTACTTTTTTTGCTGAAACATCATAAGCAAATTCTGAGGAATCTGTTATTTGCTGAAGGAGTACATCCTTCTGTTCATGCAGTCATCCAGATTTTATCTATTTCATTATTTTACCCACATCAGCGTTGCCTTAGTTAACAGTTTTCCCATATGAGATTTCACATTGTAATAAAAGAAGGGTGGGCTTGGTTTCTACCTCAGTGGAGGTGGGTGTAATAAGAGTTTATTGGGAAAAACAGGTTTAAATGAATTATATCCTTCTCTCTTCGTTTGTTTTGAATTAAATCACTCTGCTAGGGGAAAAGGAGAGGGAAACCTCCTTCACTGGACAGTGTCTGTGGCAACCTGCAATGCTGATGCAACACGATATCACTAAACACTATGGAGCATCTCAAATCCTTTAGCTATAGTATGCCCACAGAGAGCGAAGAAAGGAATGTTAAAACAGCTAATTATCCTCCATTGCATAATGTTTTTGTAATGTGATTTACTACTTCTTGATGGTGAAGTAGTATGTTTTTACTGGTTTTATTCCTACTGGACTTCCCTCTCACATCCTTAATTTTGTGAGACTATTACAAATACGTCTGATAAGAAATACCTTGAACCTCACCTGCACCGTGGTGTTTCAGCAGACAGGATTCAGTTTGATCTAGCTGAAAAAGCATTATGGTGTGTCATAACAGAGCCATAAATTCATTAAACAAATATAAGGCTTTTACAATTAAGAAAAAAATTAGAAAAGAAAATGAAGAAGTTTTTTCCACAACCAATATGAAGTGAAACAATTAATAGTGGATCTATTTTGATGCGCCGTTGTCTAACTATGTGTCTTTTCTTTTGTTGGCAGCTGATGAAAACTGTGAATAAAATGTGCCCGAATATCACAAGGATTTACAACATTGGAAAAAGCAACCAAGGACTGAAGCTGTATGCTGTCGAGATTTCTGACAACCCAGGAGAACACGAAGTTGGTTAGGATTTAGTCTAACTAAATCTGCTGAAGGGTGTTAGGATTTGGTGCTTTTTTTCCCCTCCTCATTCTCTGTATCTGCAGTAATTATCACTGATGGAATTATATTCATGGCAGCAAAGATTTCAAATGTGTGTGGGAGGAACTTCAGCACTGTATTTCTAAATTGGGAAGAGGAGGGTGAGCACAAATAGAAGGCACTTTGAATGTGGGATCAAATTCTTTAATGATAATGAGTTTTATTCTTTACAATAACAAAATAAAAGTGAGCTTCCGTACTGGAGAATGGATTTTGGCTGTGAGGGTTTATGTATCTTTGGATAGAAATTTACCTTTTTTATATGGGGTGAATGCATTGCAAGTAAGAACAAGTCAAATCTCCCAAATCATCTTTCACTGGTCAGTGCTGGGGTGCAATTTCCTACAGTGATATAATTCTTCAGAGTAGAAACTCATTTGGTCTTTTGTCCTGCTGTCAGGAAAAATAAAGATCTCACTATGACTGAGCCTGAGGTAGATGTTAGAATAAAGATGTCTTGTGCTTTGCCATGTCCATAAATACCTGGATATGTGTTCTTCCTACACAAGGAAGTCAATAGACTTGGGGCTGGTGTTAGACTGCAGCCTCTGAATCTCAGATGTTAACACCAGAATAAGTCATCTAGTTTGCCTTATCCACTTAGCTTATCTTTGAGAGTCCTGCAGAAAACATGCAAGGAGTGTATCATGGGTCCAGAGAAACTGGCAGGGTGAATCCAGCCACAAGCCATAGCTTGGGCAGTTAGGGTCTCTCCTGTTGATGTTTGGGTGTGTTATTCATGCAAAGGACAGCTAAAATATGGGGGGGTTCTTAATAACTGGTACTATTCCTAATTGCATCTGAAGTATTTTGTAGTTGGGTGCAAGTATTGTAGCATTATTAGTGAAGGAAAAAGGATGTGTGAAGTCAGAGATCAATTATGTACAGTTACTGGCTGTTATCTTTTAAGAGTCTTGACCTCTGTCCCAAAGAACTACTGGCAATGTAATTTTCGTGCTCTTTTTAGACTATCAGAACATTTAAAATCTACCTGTAAGATGAAGAAATTGTGAATGTTATTAACAATGGAAAATGGGCTTTGAAGGGTTTACATATTGGCTTTAGGTATCACTGATACATAAGTCTTCTAAAATAGCAACAAATAATTACTTGTTTCTGTAAAGCTACATGGTCATCTATCATTTCTTCAGTTAATACATTTCTCCAGCTCTCTGCAAGTGAAATGTTGCTGATTGACATCAATGAAATCTGGTTAGATGCTTGATTTCCTGCTCTGTCTACACTTTCTTCTCCATGTGTTTTCCACAGGTGAACCAGAATTCCGGTACATTGCAGGAGCTCACGGGAATGAAGTGCTTGGACGTGAGCTAATCCTTTTGTTAATGCAGTTTATGTGCCAGGAATACCTGGCTGGGAACCCGCGCATTGTACATCTCATTGAGGATACCAGAATCCACCTCCTGCCCTCAGTCAATCCAGATGGATATGACAAGGCATATAAAGCGGTAATATGTTTGATGAATGAAATGTGCTCCTGTTGTCATTGTTTTATTTTTCAAGGATCATATTTTAGAAGTAATCAAAATTAAAAAGTGATTAAACACATCAAACATAAACCACTGAAACAGGGAAAAAAAAGCTGAAAGAAACATGAGTCTATGTGACATTGGGTAACAAGGTGTATACAGAAAGGGTGATCACAATGAATGCCAGAACAAACCATACTGAGGTGTATAGATCAATGGGAACACCATTATGGAAAATTCATGCAGTCTGTTTCTCATGAGAAACCAAGTTAAGCATATGAAAATCTTCATTCTTCCACAGCTGAAAATAGTGTGTCTGTAAGGAGAGCACAATGTGTTGGGCATCATAATAATTCAGTCTGGAAGAAGACAGACACCAGGAGGAAAAGTTGCAGGGGTTGGTCAAATGCACTGGAAAATCTTCCAAAGCAGTCTGTAGAAGACTGGAATACAGAAGTCACACTCACAGCCGTGGAAGGGAATATATGCTATCTCCATTGCCATCCAGTGAAAAACCAGTCTGAAATAGAAACCACAACATTTAGGCTAACCCCAAGTAATTTTTCATAGGCTTTGTTTCACTTTATACAAGGTTTCATACAAAATCAGATTAAGTCAATTGCTCATTTCAGTTAACTAATTAATCCTTCCATTTCCCTGTATAGGATTTTCTCTGAAACATTCCCAAACACTTTGCTGAGGGCTCACACGTTTTTGTATTCTTGACTGAATTTTTTACATTGTTTTTTCCCTTTTTTCTTTCTTTTATCTAAGGGTTCAGAATTAGGGGGCTGGTCTTTAGGACGATGGACCCAGGACGGCATCGACATCAACAATAATTTCCCTGATTTAAACTCTTTGCTCTGGGAGTCAGAGGATCAGAAGAAGAGTAAAAAAAAAGTTCCAAACCACCACATCCCAATCCCTGACTGGTACCTGTCTGAAAATGCCACCGTGAGTAAGGCCAGAAAGGGGGAACACAAAGGCTGGGGCATGTTGAAAGACTGAGCTTTATGTTTCTCAGTAAATCAATAACATGCAGGTGAAGTTACATACATGATCTAAACTGCTTGCCTAGGCTTCCTCATTAGTCAGTGGAAACAAAAGTGCACCACGAAAGTACTATTCACCTCCATACTTTAGAGGCAGAATGGGAAGGAAACTGCTTCCTGAAGGATTTTCTTTTCCCCCTGTTGTTTTGAGAACCTGGATGACTCAATACCCTACTTTTAGGCATCAACATATAGATAAACTACTGCCAGGCTCAGTCCTGTGAATCAGGCTTCTCCCTAGTTTTGCAGCGTAGATGAGCTGTTTGCAAACTCAGTAAAGGTAAAGAAGTCTCCTGGGGTTTTCTTATTTGTTCTTATTTGAAATGTATTCTTGTCTGAAATAACACAGTAACTGCTGAGGCATACACAAAACCAGTGCAGTGGCTTATGCTAAAGTCATTTATTGGATTGTAGTGCTAAAAATTTAACTTATTTTTGCATGGCCTTTTAAATATAACAGCAACTATTTACAGTGGCTGAAATTCCCCAAGCTTGAGGGGAACTGTTGCAGTTCTGTGGGCTTTAGAAATATTTCTGGTTTAAAATCCCCTACTTTGAAAACTCATTTCAGGTGATAGCAGGGGGTAGAAGTGCCGGGATCTGATCACTGTCAGTTGCTGCTCTTGACCTCACTCTACATAGGTGTTCCTGCTGCATAAATTACCAATATTAAGGTTTTGATAGCTTTTATATCAGAGATTTCCAAGGCATGGCTGGCATGCACCATAATTTGAGGAAGCCTTTCTCCTTGGCCACATCTCTTGTACTGACTTCTTACTCTATGCTAAGGAACTCACAGCAGGTCTCCTGCATCTGGTCTACCTTTGATAGAAGATTATCCAATATCACAGCTTGAATCAAAGCTGCTTTTTCTTTTTCTCCCAGGTGGCAGTGGAGACGAGGGCAATAATAGCATGGATGGAAAAAATTCCTTTTGTTCTGGGTGGCAATTTGCAGGGAGGGGAGCTAGTGGTGGCATACCCCTATGACATGGTGCGATCCATGTGGAAAACCCAGGATTACACACCTACCCCAGATGACCACGTCTTTCGTTGGCTTGCATATTCCTATGCCTCCACACATCGGCTGATGACAGATGCAAGGAGGAGAGCGTGTCACACAGAGGATTTCCAAAAGGAAGATGGCACTGTCAATGGAGCATCCTGGCATACCGTGGCTGGAAGTAAGTGTCTATAGAAACAG
>JANHGB010033156.1:0-11833 GCA_026283785.1 Coracopsis vasa
GAAAGGAAACCTGTCTTCACAGGCAGTTTAACTTACTGCTTACACTGAATCAGGAACTCGGGGTGACGAGGCTTAGTTAAGTATGTTGGCAGCACCTTCACCAGTCATTAGTGACTCCTCTGGCATGCAGCCATGTAACGCAGCTCCAACACCTTCATCTGAATAAAGGTGGAAGACTTTAATGACTGACAGAAACACTCCTGCTCCTGAGCTCTTCAACTGGAAGGAAAGCTGTGGTTCTCAGTGAGAAAACAAAGGAGAGAACACCCTTTTGTGTACTACCACACAAAACCAGTTTGCTGCTATTAGCCACTTGTTTTGGAGGCATATAAATAAATCTTGAAGGCTGGAGATAATGAAACTATTTTCCAATAAACATGTATGGAAGCAGACCTCACTGCACAGCTACTTGGGCAGGAAGAACAAGGGCTGTTAGATCCATCTGGTACATGGAGTAAGAGACAACTCGTAACAAGTGTCACACTACTACTTACTTAAGTAACATTTATTTTACCAGCGTAGATGGTCCAAGATAAAAGTACTCATGCAGTCAAGGGGCCTGGCGGCTGTGAAGAACTTTTCCCCGGTTTGTGCTATGTGTGAGCACTTCTGCTGAAGTGAAAGTAAGGCAGAACCAAGATTTTGCAAGGTACAGGCACTTTGTTCCCAGTTCAAGCAGGGAAAAAAAAAGCCTACATCAGGTCCTGGTCCCCCCCACCCCAAAAAAGCCATATGTTTGTTAAAATGTTGTAAAAATAGAAAAAACCCAAGATACAGAAAGTCAGTGTTCTCTAACCATACGCTACTAGTTTACGTCATCATATGTAAGACCAGAAGTATAAGAAACCATAAATCAAAGCTTACTATCAACAAGTTTTCAGTTACCCGGGATACTTAGCGATATGTGTAATACCAAGTACTTCACAGCAGTACAATAACAGTCTTAACTTGGTATTGCCAACCGTGCCTCACAGCTGTTCTAACCACACAGTTAAACAGTTGCTTGTAGGAAGTAACATAGGAAAAGTATTTCAGATTCCACGTTACCTGGTTACATAAAACAGTGATTTACAAAAAACTCATATACCAAACAATGTTCTAAATAAATAGTTCATTGCTATATACAGAGTCCCCGTTGCATCAGTTATCCAAGAAGGGCATGTCTGTGTCCATGGGTGCTGGGGCCAGTTCGCATAGATAGAACAGCGTGGCTTCGCTCGCTTCTGCCTCTGTCAATGGCTCCAGCCGCACCAGTTTGCTCTGGGTGGGCTGAGGATCGAGGCTGCTCTCCAGCAGCTCGTCCACTTCAAGGGGTTTGTCAACACAGGAAGGAGTTTCCACAGCAGAGCTCCCGCTCTCGATGGTGGAGCCTGGGTTCCCATCAAGGAATGCAAGGAGTGGAAACGCTGTGTACTGTATGAGCTGCTTATCTAAGGAGAAAAAAATCCCAAAGCATCATCAGTTCTTGTGCCTTTCTGTGTGCAGGAGGAAAAAACAAAACCCAACCCACAGAACTGATCTGAAGAATAATTAATAAAAAATATTGTGTTAGTTTTAAATGAGCAATTAAAGGATTGTTATGTTCAGTGTAACATTATTTGTTCAGATTCTCCTGCAAAACCCCCAGGTTCTCTGCACCTGGTGCAGTGCCAAAAAAAACCCAAACCCAAACATGGTAGGTATTTTCTTTTGGTTATTTGCCTATCAGCATGCCACAAAACCAGACAAAGAGCAAATGACTGAGATGGTTTTCAGAACAATGCTTGTTCAACCACTAAACTGTTTTAACACAGCACTACAACTCACCTGATTTGGGCTTAGAAACTTGTGTCTCATGTGAAGCCGCAGGACCAGCATTATTCTTGGTAGTTTCTATTCCCTTTGTCTCCATCTGGAAACCAGAGCAAAATTTTAAACACATGCCGAAACCTATTCCAATGCCACTAGGACACAGGTGACCAGTTCTTACAAAACATTTTTATTCACAAAGGGATGCAGTGGTATCAGTTACCCATACTCACAGACTGAGAAAATGTGAAAAGGAAGCACTGGCTTACTCAACAAAGAGCCAAAAGTAATGCTCATAAACAAACAGGGCAAGTTCAAAGAGCGAGATCTTCGCTCCACTGCTTGCTCATTTCTTTTCCCACCAGACAATACAGATGAAAACATACTGACAAAGCGTGTACTATGTTTGCAAGTACTAAACTCTTACAGGATACAGAAATCAAGAGACTTGTACAACAAACGGGTATTTGGCCTCAAGGTCATCAAGTTCTGAAGGATGTTATTTATGGGTGTACTTTTCCCTTTTCTGTTTAAAACCTAACGGGACAAATTCAGCTGCAGCCTTCCTATTCTCATGGAAGCGTCCAAAGCCAGAGCATGAAAAAGATACTGTTACAGCAGTAAAGAAAACAGTAAAAGATGAATGAAGTTTGCATCACTCACTGCTGTGCACATTGAGCAATGGATTTCAGACTTACTTTGATATTATTGATATGATCTGTGGGATTCATCTGCACGGAGCTTGTGAAAAGCTGAATAAGACAAAACACATCAAGTTTTAGGTATCTCAGTGTTGCTATTAAAAATACATAAACATCATGTTGGCATGTGTGAGAATAATCCTTGTACTTGCTGTTTTCACTCTCCATCAGGATTAAAGTTTATTTAAAGGCAGTTATCACTTTTGTCGAGAAAACCTTGCTTTGGAGTGCAATGGTTTGGAATTACATGAACCTCAGCCACAAAGGAAACAACCATATTGTGTCTACTTAGTCTAACATGGTTTGCTGCAGTCTTAAAATACCACTTCCTTCTTATGTTGCTGCACAGAGAACTCTGCGTGTAAGGAAGAACATACCCTGATCAAGTTTGCAAGTGAAACCAAAAGGGACAGAGTCATCAGTACGTGGGAGAATAGAGCTGCTGTCAAGAGGGATCTCAGCAAAACAGGAGAAGGGCCATAAGGTTCAACAGCCAAGAGCGTTTAGGACACCATAACCTCATGCACCAAGTTAGGGAACAGAGAGGGAGCAGCTCCTCGGAGAGGGTTGCAGGGAATCGCAGTAGGCAAGATCCCACCATAAGCCAGCAGCATGGCCTTGCTACAGTGAGACATGCTCTGCTACAGGCAAAGCACAGCCAGGAGGGCCAAATTACCATTTCCCTCTGCTCAGCACGAGGCCACCTGTGGAAGAGTGCCCAGGTTTTGGCCTCCCAGTACAAGAGTTTTCAAACTAGAGGGAGTACAGAGGGCCACACGACATCCAAGAGGCTGAGGGAGCTTGGCTAATCTTCTCTGAGGAAGGCAGACAAAGGATAACAACTGCACTCTTCCACTGCCTCCGAAGAGGTGTTATGGAGAAGACAAACTCCACAGAGGTAGACAAAGGACAAAAGTCAAGAGCTACAGCTGCAGCAGGGAAAATTGTGACTGACTTAAGGAAATCCTTCACAAAGAAGAGTCAAGCACTTGAACAGGCACCCAAGAATCCCCCATCTTCAGAGATTTCAGAATTTGAGACAACAAGGTCCTGAGGAACATGATCCAACTTTCAAGCTGACCCTGCTCTGATCAAGGGGGCTGGCCTACATGACATGCACAGGTCCCTTCCAACCTAGACCATTCTACTAGACATAAATCTGAAGAGAAACTGAGAACATGCTCCTAAGAAATAATCTGAAATGGCAAACAAACTTGTAAAATAAATGCCAAGAGCCTTTTTAACACCAGTTCATTGAGAAGCCCACAGATGATGTGCTGGGTTATTTCAAAGCAAGAGTATTTATCTAGTTGGTGTTTGAGTTCATGCAGCAAGAAATATAAGCATTAATTCATTAAGAAAGCCACTCTTCAATCAAAACCTTAAGCAGTCACTTGACCGGTAGCGCAGCACTGAGTATTATACCAGTGCCCCAGAAACATGCTCACAAATACTTCTAACTTTCCTTTTTTAAAGGGAAAAAAGGAAAATCTGTTGTTTTAAATCCATTTTAAACAGTAACAACCCAAATATTTTCTGTAGTGTATCACCAAAATACTTAAAATAAACAGTGATGATTACCTCAACCAGGAGATCTGGATCTATGCTGAACTGTCGTCCTGATAACATAGCTTGGAAGTCCTCTAAACTGCAGTCGATGCTGTCAAGATAATCCAGAAGTTCAACCCTAGAAGACAAACAATATTTTATTCCATATCCCTTAACAAAAGGAAGAGAAATCCACACTTATCCTTTACACTGATGTACTACGTGCATCTAAAAATTTTCACCAGAACTAGAATGAACCAAGTCTTTCATTAGAAACAACCTTTGGAAAGAAAAGGAAAACTTTTAGCCTCTTTAACCCAAGAAAAGCAGACAGGTGCTCCAAAACAGGTGTCACATCACTGTAACACTATGCCATGACATTAGCAGAGACATGATTCTTGCATCCAGGTAGCCCTAATGAGTCCCACTGCCTGCAAGAGTTACACAGACAAACCCTGACAGTTAACCAATGACATTCACAACATTACACTGTCAGATTATGTACCCCAACTCACTCACTTCACAATGAGAATTAGAGGTCTCATCTGAAGTACAAAGTACAAAGATCTTTATAAGCTGGATAGAATAAAGGTGACCTATACACAAAAGTTCTCAAGAGAAACTACTACTCCGATCTTCTTATTTCAGTCGAACAATCATTTCTAATACTTGGAAAAAACCTCAAACAAAAGACCAGGCTACTCACTTTCCAAGGAGATTTATATTCTGTGAAATGACTCCGTTCTCATTGAGTATGGAATCCATCATTGAGACAGAATCTTCTGCAGTTAAAGTTGACTGGTTATTCAGCTGTACAGCACTTGACATGAGTGGGTTTGTGCTGTCACTGACAGGGCTGAGTGGATCATTAGCTGGGACAGCAACTGATTCTGTGCTTTTATCACCTTGAATTACAGGAGCATATTCTTCTTCATTATCATCTTCCACAATTACAATATCAGGAGAATGACTACAGCTGTAATGTGAGACAAATTAATTAAAGCCTTTCATACACTCATTAAACTGGGAGTATTCTACAGGTTTAGTTACTACCCACTTTAGTCAAACCACTATAAGGAAATAAACCTTCCTACTGCTTTTTAATACAGAACATAGCAAGATACTACAAGTATCTATTCTCCATTGATATGGCATTGTAATGCTCAACATTGTTAATGCAGCTCAGCCAGCAGACACTGTTGTGCTAAACCACAGTAACAACTACTAAAAAAATAGAACACTGGTGTTTTTCACATTAGAACAACTATAAGCTTGCATACAAATGCAAAGTAAGTATGAAGTGGACCCAAGCATATTAGGCCACAAACTAGACAGACAATGCATTTAATGCATTTTTCCTTTTGTACAGAATCAACTCTGGAGTATCAGTCAACAGTGTTGTAGTTAATTAACCTTCTTATGTACACCAGGAATGCAACCTAAAAACTAAAACAGTGTCTCAAGTAATTTGCTTTTATCTATATTCTGGTTTTCTTAACCCTTAAGTAGCTGTTACTTGTGAAGTCTTCTACACCAGAGCCTTATCTTCATGAAACTTTTCTATTAGGGAATGCATTCCCAGATATCAGCTGAACAAAACCAATGGTACTAGTTCAGGTATAGTTCATATATTCTATGATTCTATAAGATGGAAATATAGAATCATAGAATAGTTAGGGTTGGAAAGGACCTTAAGATCATCTAGTTCCAGCCCTCTTGCCACAGGCAGGGACACCTCACACTACACCATGTCACCCAAGGCTCTGTCCAACCTGGCCTTGAATGCCACCAGGGATGAAGAATTCGCAACTTACCTGGGCAACCCATTCCACTGCCTCACCACCCTTACAGTAAAGAACTTCCTCCTTATATCTAATCTAAAATTCCCTTGTTTAAGTTCTAACCCATTACCCCTTGTCCTATCACTACAGTCCCTAATGAAGAGTCCCTCCCCAGCATCCTTATAGGCCCCCTTCAGATACTGGAAAGCTGCTATGAGGTCTCCACGCAGCCTTCTCTCCTCTAGGCTGAACAGCCCCAACTTTCTCAGCCTGTCTTCATATGGGAGGTGCTTCAACCCATCCAAATATCTAAGTTTTATTCCTTAAGGCAAAAAACAGGTGCTATCAATACCATACAACTCAGGAAGAGAGCTGCATCCCAATCCCTGGACCAAGATTCAATTGCTCAGAACTGAAAGATAAACTACTTCTATAGTACTAGAGTCTAGTACTATAGTACTAACTACAGACAGGAAGGAACATAGTCACAAAACACTTGGGACTGACTAATTTCACAGCGAGCTCGAATAGAAAATCCCAGTCATCTAGGAATCCTAGAAAAAAACCCTGAAATTAACTGGGTTAATAAAGTTCAAAGACCACAGCAACACTTGACAAACAGCACATGCTGTAAAACCCAGGGAAGTCATTCCTGCCTGTATTCATAACCAAAAGTATGAAGACACCACTTACTCTGTCTTTGGAAAAGTACTATATTTAACAACAGGGTGCAATAATACAGACTGCTTCTCACTAGTTTCTATCCTCTGCATATTAAAACTCCAACAGCCAATTAACTATTTCGAACAAATCCAGAGGTCGGTAGATCAGAACCTAGTGTGAATTCACAGATTAAGCTTCCATGTGTGCAGGAGTGTTGAATAATTCTGACTAATACTTCAAAAAAAAAAAATTATCTAAGACATCTGAATTATTCCATATTCCACAACACTGAAAGCCACTTATCTATATACACTTCTAGAGGCTTCTTACTTTGAAGAATCAGAAGTGGAATCTTCATTTGCTTCTGGTGCAATCGGAAGATTTTCTTCATCAGCCATGGGATTTTCTTCATCACCCACAGGATTTTCTTCATCTCCCACATCCTCAGTGACATCATAAATAATGATGTCATCTGAAATCTGTTCCCTTTGTTTTAAGCCCTCATTTCTGTTGAGAGGTACCTAAGAATTATTTTAAAGAGAGTCAGGGGATAGAAAGACAAAGAGCTTCAGCATTCTGGCAGTTACTGCTGTATCTTACAATGCCTCAATTTTAAATTGTAAAAGCTTTCCTACACCTCAAAGATTATAAACTGTTTGTACAGATCTATATTTAATCAAGAAACCATACAAATAAATGAAGATGATGAAAAATAGCAGCTACAGGAAAACAGTGTTTCACAAATACCGCAGCTACAGAAACAAAAATATCCTAGCACTGTCAGCAAAAACAACAAAAAAAGCTGTGACAATAGGACTATGCAAGAACAAAAAATATTAAAACAGTGGCTGCTGTTTAAATAATACTTTGGTTTAAGCTATTAATTCTAGTTTCATGCTCCAGCCCTCATTTTAAGAATTTCCCCACCAACCATTATTTGGACAGCAGCAAATAACTTTCAGTGGCATGATACATTCAAATGGCACGGGGACTTGACATGATTTTGCTGTGCTGGATGCTGCCTTGCAGAGCAGCATGCTGGATCCTTGTTCCTGCATAGGGCTAGGGGTGCCTAACTTCCAGAAATACCAATGCAACATACGTATGTTATTTCTAATAACTCTATTATTAAAACAGACTGTTTTCAGTAGGATCACATCAAGCTGCATTTAACACTCAGGTAACTGGCTTATACATGCTTATATTGAAAAGCAAATGGTGACTTTCAACACACTTGGTTTCTGAAGGAAACACAACAGAGAGTACCACTTGGAGAAGCTGACAGCTCTCAGTACACAGCTATGTTTTATTTCCCATAAAACAAGCTGCTTGATCAGTTTCCCCCTCCACTACTTCCTTCATCTTAACAAAGAGTATGCATAAGAAGAAAACTTACATGATGGTTACTGTCGGCTGGTTCTTTCACAATTTGTTGAAATACATTTGACTTTGTAGGTCCATTAGTGTTCAGAAGTAGAGGCCTAAATCAGAAAGAGTATAGGAAGAAAGCTACCTCAAAACTAAGTCCTTGGTTTTAGTCCACAGAACATGTCAGTGTATCGATTGGACAGCAAGTTTTTAAGACCATATTTACCTCTTGCGTTTCAGGCTCACTAGCTGGTTATTCTGCACCAAGGTAACAATAAATTGTACAATCTGTAATATAAAAACCACTACTGTTAGTCACTCTACGCTGTATTTGTTTCTCTCAGATTATCAAGATCAGCTGCCTTTCCTTTTGAAATGTTAGACTTTCTTCCCTTATGTTTTAAATTTAAGGATTAAATGTATGTATCTGGCTTGAACAAACTGGAAAAAGTAATCAGTAAGTCTTTCCTATGAGGCTGCTTTCAGTGATGTTATTTCTGATATGTAAAAAAAAAAAAGTATGAAACTCTTTGCATTTACATCAGTTTTGGCAGATCATAAATCTGTTAAATTAAGCTAAGCCAATATATTATCGGTGGGTTCCACTCAGTGATCATCCAACACAGAACATTAGTCATTCGACTTCTGAAGTTACAAAGTGGATGGACCATTTTAAGGGTACCTTAATGAACGATGTACAATATTCCTGAACCTTTGAAAATGTTTACAAGAGTTTGGCCTTATTTTCTGCTTATGCATGTTTGTTTCACAAAGATTTGTTCACCATATACCACCCTGATGTTTTTTTCTATTAAAAAGACATTTCACACGCTACAAAAGAAAAAGGTGAGGGAGAAGCAAGGTAATGTGGCACAGCATTCCTATCTCAGAAGCACTCTCTCACACATTCACATACAATGTCTTAATGGAGCCTTACCTTCCGAATAACTTGCTGCTGTTGCAAGTGTTTTGCTCGCAGCTCTGCTACTTCCCTCCAAAGGGATTCATTCTCTCTGTTTGAAAACAATGGTTTAAAAGTTTTAGAGTATTTACATTACTAATTTTTGTTAAGGTTAGCTGGCTTCATTAAGGCTCTTTGAAATGTCTTTTTAGATTGCGTGTGGAAAAAAAAACCCAAGTCACACAGTAAGCAACCTTGGCAAATGATTACAAAATGGAGACCCAAACAATAAATAGCCTGCAGAGAATTTCCAACCCCTTAAAAAAACCAGTTAATTCCCAAATTTGGCAATTCTTATTACACATACAGTCAGCATTTGTTTTCTTTCTTGTAACAAAGTTAACTTCTCTTCTTCCTTCTAGTGATTAAATAATAACAACAATAATAATAATAAAAAAACAAGCATAAAACTGGCTCCTACCAGCAGCAAGGGACCAAAGAGCACAAGAATGCAGTTTCCTCTCACCACTAAACAACAACAGCTACTCATCTATACTGTTTGTTCTTCAAGTTCTTCATCAAACCTGCTTGTCCTTCCTCAGATACCTCTTGCTAGATGGCAAGCTATCTATGAGCAACTGTACATCCCCCTTGAAAGCATCTTTACAGAATAAGCTCTCAAGTCATGCATGCACCTGTAGGTCATCCTATGCTGCCTCTATTATCAGTGAGGGTATGAAAACAACAACAAAAAGCAATGAGCAAAAACATTACAACTACTTCAAACTTGAAGACATAAACCAGCATACTTTGAGAGCCAAGTTGAGTATTCAGCCACAGTATCATTATGGAACCATTATTAAAGGTGTTATTTCATTGCCTACTAGTATACAGTTCTCCAAACACCAACACTGCCTATTACTCTAAACCATATCAGAATATTCATTTTTAATGCAATGCTTTTATTGAAATTTATTTTTATAAAGCAGTATTTAAAGTTAGAGACACCTAAAAATTAGGTCTTTGGTTGGTACCTATTATCAGAATTACTCAATTTTAAGGATCGGTTGCTGACGGAGCAAATTACCTCTTCAACGCAGACAACTGAGATTCAATGGTCTCTTGTTTAATCTGCACCTTTTGAGCATTACTTATTATTTTGGAGAGATCTTCCTGACGTATCTTGTTTTCTTCGGGTCTCGAAGAAGAAACCTTTAAAAGATTAGAATCCAGAAACAATGCTTTCCTTGACTTACTGTTAACTATTTTCTTTCGGTGATCAAGTATATTTTCCTTTAGTGTTGACAAACTATGCACCTAAGTTAATAATATACCAAGCATCAAATAAGAAAAAAACCCCAACAAAACCAAATACACAGAAATTTCTTTTTACAGCTGCCACCACATTAGCTTTAGTTGTTACAAACATTTGCGCACATTCAGATTTGTCAGGCATTCTCCTAAGTGATCTATTCCATCCTAAATCCTTCACAATAATCCAAAGTTAACAAGTACGCCCCTCTCACCACGGTTTAAATGCTGCATTTCTATTCATTATCTCTACCTGACTCACAGTAATGGCAGAACACATTTCAGAATCACATCTGGCAGCATAACAAACGTTTATAAGTTTGCCCCGTGTCCAACTTGGTGCAAAGTTTAATGCTTACAGTAGCTTTGTGCTGAAACAAGCTACGTAAACAAGCAGATTGTTATATTACTGATGGTAAAGTCAAAGCATGCTCTGCATGCCTTCTAATACCCATTTGTAAACAGCTGTATTTCCAGAACTAGCTTATTTTTGTCACCTGTGAAACTTCCTATAATGACAGCAAAGGTTAAAAGAGGCCAGTCAAGTCACCCAAAATATCTTTAAATAAGTCAACATATATATGAGAGTGGTGCAGACTGCTTCCTCAACTCCAAACTTATTTGCACTCACAATCCTGCAATTAAAGCTGACATTAATTTTGCTATTAATTCAATACTTACAAGCTTTCCACTGAATTTTCACTAACCTTTCTTTTAATGTGTTCCAACAAGTCCTCCCGGCCCTGCTTAAAATATGGGTGCTGAAACTCCACTGGACCATCTCGCTCCAGTTTGACAATACCAGAATCAACATGAACAACTTTACGGAAGCCATCTTTAAAGAAAAAGAGAAGAAAAAACCCCAAGTAACTCTCAAGCCCACATTAAGAAATTCAAACTACAGTGTTCCAACTATCGTTACCAGTTTTGAGGATAAGACAGTATCCTAGTTGCAGAAAACACAGGGCCACTGCTCAAAGGGTACGGTCTCTAACTGAACACGTACAGCATCTAGAACTATGCTAGAAAGCAAAAAGCCAAGAACTTACACATGTTTAACTGTCTGACAAAGCTTGCCATGTTGTTGTGCTTGAAGTACTTGGGAAGAATCTCTTTTGCAAATCTCTGTTCATCCAATACCAAGAAACTCTGGCCATTCTAAAATGAGAGAGACACATTAAGATACTTAAAGACCATTGGAGAAAACATGCTGGGCTTTCAGAATTAATCATCAGATAGGAATGTTTCCTTTGTGCATGCAGTACGTAACTGATCTGCTTGCCTACTATTTTCCACAACAAAAAGCGTACAAATCCTTCAGCTGGAAAGCAATGAGTATTATCAATTTACAATGCCTATCTATATATGAAAGGAAATATCTCTATTGTTACTCATGGCTTCCTCAAGAAATTAATTAATTGTTTACCAACAATTACCATAATTTCACTAGAGGACAATACTATAAATTTTGCACATAGGTTCAAAGACTTGGGAAGTAATCTAACAAAGAGACTGTGCAAGGAAAAACACTAGCAGACAGCTAAGGTCTCTTCTGCTTCCCCGTATGAAAGCATGATTAGTTTAAAATGAATTGTAGACCGGATGGAGCTGTCAAAGAGCTGAGAGTGTCTGCTGAGTTTTGGAGTCACCAAAAAGGTAACCACCCAAGGCTGCATCCCTCTCCTCCTGGGATGTCAACTGTGATGGAGGACTGATCTTTTATTTCATCCATAGGCCTAGACTAAAATAGAAGCTTCTATTTTAGTCTAGGC
>JANHGB010033158.1:0-21903 GCA_026283785.1 Coracopsis vasa
TCAGACACTGGAAGCTGCTCTGAGGTCTCCACGCAGCTTCTCTTCTCCAGGCTCAACAGCCCCAACTTTCTCAGCCTATCTTCATACGGGAGGTGCTTCAGTCCCCTGAGCATCCTCCTGGCCTCCTCTGTACTTGTTCCAACAGTTCCAATCCTTCAGAAGTTTATCTTTCAGAAGAGTCTCCTAGTTCTTATAGTAGCCGTCTATGGACACATACATGCCTATATACATACAGGTGAGAATCATAGAATAGTTAGGGTTGGAAAGGACCTTAAGATCATCCAGTTCCAATCCCCTGCCATGGGTAGAGACACCTCACACTAAACCATGTCACCCAAAACCATGACATGTTGCCTTGAAAAGTCTATTTTTTTCCTGTGGTATAGCCTGCAAGATACCAATATTCAAAACATAAGAACTTTCTGACTCAGAGGTTATATTCAGGCAATTATTTCCAGCAGTCATGATTATCTTCTATGAATCTGCCTTTTTGATTTATACTTTTGGCCTCTGTAACATCATTTAGAATGAATTGCAAGTTGCAACATGTGCTGGACTTTGTTTTGAACTTGCTGTTGGAGAACTGAATGTGGCACCTCCTAGTTCTTATATTGTGCAAAATATTAAATAATCATTCCCTATTTTTTATCTTCTGTGGACAATTCTCTAATATATAAATGAGATGGCAGTTCTCTAGCATAAGAAATGGATTGGCCTTGATGAATGTTAATTCAGATGTGTTATTGAAGTAATTCAGAATAGATGCTGTAGGCCAGTTTAATAAAACATAATATTCCCTTTGAGATTAAACTCCTCCAGAAAGAAATAATCTGGTTTAGTTTTTCATTCACTTTTTTTTCAAAATGAAGAGCTTTTGTGGTTTTGGTGTTATGTTTTTTTTTCTGGTGAGCAAAACTTGATTTCTTCATTAATTGTAGTTTTCAGCAGACTGGGAAAAGAAAAAATTAAAATTGAGATCTGAACCTTGCTTGGAAAAAAAACCCTAGCTTGCACTATATGAAATGGTCAAACAGTAAAAACAAACAAACAAAAAACCCACACAATCATCATATTCTAATGACCAGAAATTAGAATATTGTGATTTTCCCTGCCCATGGCAGGGGGTTGGAACTGGATGATCTTAAGGTCCTTTCCAATCCTAACTATTCTATGATTTTATGAACCAGGAGTGGAAGTTGAAGAAATGAACTTGCTTAGCATTTAGGACAGATCATATGAAGAAATAATTTCTTTTCCCTTTAGTCCCTTATGCATAAAATATTACTGATTAAAAAAAAAAAGAAAAATATAAGTAAGTTCCATAGAAATAACAGAATTCAGAATCAAATCCTCACACCCTCCAGTGTCAGCACAATTTGCATTTCACCAGGAACTTCCTTCGAACTCCCACAGATCAGGTAAAACTTAATGCACAACACTGATTTCCCTCAGTGTTCTATCTCAAAACTTTAATACAGCTTTTGGCAAACTACTACCAGCACTTGCACATAGGTTCCATGGATGACCCGTTGTTCATTTTTGAGAATAATATGTGGATAGTGACAGATTTTGCTCCTCTACACGTTTCCCCCTTACATAAGGAGTTTTGTTAAGGTTATAATCAGTGATTGTAAAATGTTCTGAGCTCCTTGGGTAAAACTGATAAGATTTATTAATATAAAATTTGTAATGGAAACAGATATCTCTTCCTAGATCACAAACAGAACAGAGGGGATTTGGTTTGGAATCCCTTAGTGATTTTGGTTGCTGGAAAATGTTGGTTCATTTGTCCTGAACTTTATCTTAGTTGCTATAAAACTTGAAAGCAGGTAAAATAACGTAATTATATTTATATAGTTTGAGGTGGGGTTGTCTTATTTTTTGATTTTGGGGTGGGAGGTGTTAAAGTTTGACTCAGAAATAGTCAGGTTTCTCTTATGTGACTTCTTCTGGTAGCTTAGGAGAATGGCATATCAAAGTGGAGTTTTACCTTTACAGATATATAAAAAACAGTAGTGAATAAAGAATATTCAAAGGAAAAAACATCTAGTTATTATGCAAGAGTTTTTAGAAGAAAAAATTTAAAACAGTATTATTTTAATAAATGTATTATGGAAACAATAGCTCTTTACTGCATAAATATTGCATTTCTTTCTATGGATTAATTTATTTGTAAATAGGATGCAGAGAGAAGATAATTCATTAACTTCACTACCCAGAATTACATCTTTGGCAGTTTTGAATATAAACTGCCCATAAGTAGGTGCCAGCTACATTTACATTCATAAACAAAATTGACCTGCATGTTCTGCATCCAGATTTCAGGGTAGTACAGAGTGTGTGTCACAACAGATGCGTCAGTTGTGCTTTGGAGGAACAGGAGGATGCCTGGGAATAAAAGAATTTAGGTGAGAGAAAATTGCTCAAGAATGGCCAGTTTTGTCCTGATTCCTCAATGCAGTGGAGCAGAGCAGAACTAGGTCAGGGCTGAAACCTTCAAATAGTCCGTGTCCCTTTGATTATGTTCCCTCTTCCTAGAGCAGAGCAAGTTCAAGTCACTGAAAAATTCAGCGTCTGTGTCTTGGTTTCTCCACCAGAAAAGTTTCTATTACATTTTTTACCTATCTCAGATGTCATCAGGATTTCTCATTTCTCATGCAGTGATTTGGATGTGGGCAATTAAGAATTCAATGTTAGCAAGTAAAATCCTGAAAATCTACTTTGCTTTTCACATAGACGTATGTATGAAAGTGGGGAAGGGAACAGAAAGTTGAGTAGCATCCAGAAAGCTGTGGCCATCAAATGAGGTGGATTCTGGGCAGTCCTTAGGCAAATCAGAGCTTTAGGGAGACCAGCCTGTACGGACAGCAGCAGTTTGGTGCTGAAAACCAGCTCCTACATTTCCAGAAATCTTCCAGGGGAAGAAAGGATAAATCATCTGAAGTCACTGAGTAAATTTCCAGTATAAGACATGCCAACCAGAACCTATTGTCCATGCTGCTTAATAGGAAACAACATATAGGGCATTATATTCAGTGTGGGAAACTATGTGTCTGGCAGAAAGTATGTATTAGGGTACTTGTTTCAGAGATTATTTACAAGTTGTATTTTTACTTATAAACCATAGCATATGCTAACTCCCCTTGGGAAAGAGTGGTGCAGAGGTCTATTGAATTAATGAAGCAGATAACCATGTTTCTTGCTGCTTGATTCCTAAATAAGTCCAACATAAGGAAGTCACTGAGCTTGCAGCATACCTGAGACTAAGTAGTACCCCATGGACATATCCCTTTGGGGAAAGCAGAAATATTTCTTGAAGTCTGAACTGTGCTGGTGCAAAACAGCTGATGCTGGGCTAATAACCGCTGGTTGCAGCTGTAGACTGGACCAGCTGTGAGGCTGGTGACAGGGAGCTAAGGGAAAAGTCAGTGCCTCAGGCCAGAAACCAATACAAAACAAAAAAATGAAGCCCAAAAGCCCTAACTCAACCTTCCCCCTACAACTGCTTATGCACACTTGGCCTCTGGAGCTTAGGTAAGAGAATAAAAAGGGTATTTAAGCAGTTTGTGAAAGCAAGTGCATTCAGCAGGGGAGTAGTCTCAAGCCTGAACATTGCTCCCTTTTTCTCTTTTGACAGAATTGCTGGGATCACCTATCACCCTGGGTAAAATGAGATTGCCAGGGTCAAGCCCTTTACTTCCCAGAACGAACTCTCATTTCTGTGATGTTAGAAAAGATGTCCCCCAGCTCCTACTCTAGGTTCTGCTCTATCTCTCCCACATCCCAAAAGTCTGAAGATGCTACTCCATGACCTGCAGCAGTCAAAAGCACTCAATGCAGACACAGCAGCCCTACACAGCCGCTATCACTGCAGGTAGCATACATGTGGTTGGCATGCAGTGGCGTCACAAATGTGCTGCTGTATCTGGTGGAGAGCGTTGGGTGTAGGGCAAGACAAGGGTGAGAGAAGCAGTGTTTTCGGTTGAGGCAACACCTATTGCAACCACTGCACCCTACACCCCTCTTCTCCACTATTAAGCACTTCTGTATGGAAAACTAAGGTTTTGGATTTGGCCCCAAGTGGTCCAGCTTCCACAGCCACTTCTGGAGTGCTTTTTAGAGAAGTCAAAGAACTCTAAAGGTTAAAGTGAGAATTTTTAACCAAGTTATAGCTCAGTGTTCTGTAAGGACATCCAGCCCCTTCCCTGCTGCTCAAAGTTCCCTCTGCAGCAGCATTTCAGAGGGATGCAGCTGCGCAAGGAGTAAAAAGAGAAGATGATCTGAGCCCCAAAGCATCACCGTGCTCCTGGTCATCCCACATCTATACCAAATAATGATTGCTGTAGAAATACCATGGCTGGAGGTAAGTTGACTGCAAGTCTGCCTCATTACCATCCTACTCAGCCTCTCACCTCCTTAGTAAATGCATAAAGCCATTATCAACTGCCAAGAATTGGGACTCTTTTAAAAGGCTCTGGGTTATACTCTTTAGAAAAGCTGAATAACAAAATTTCCATCCAGAATCATAGAATAGAATCATAGAATCATAGATTCATAGAATCATAGAACAGTTTGTGTTGTAAGGGACCTTCAAAGAACATCTAGTTCCAACACCCTGCAATGAGCAGGGACATCTTCAGCTAGACCAGGTTGCCCAGAACCACATCCAGCCTGGCCTTGAATGTCTCCAGAGATGAGGCATCCATCACCTCTCTGGGCAACTTGTGCCAGTATTTTACCATCCTCATTGTAAAGAATTTCTTTGTCACATCCAACCTGAATCTCCCCTTTTAGTTTAAAACAATTACCCCTCATTGCATTGCAACAGGCTTTGCGAAAAAGTCTTTTCCCATCTTTCTTATAAGCCCCTTTTAAGTACTGAAAGGCTGCAGTAAGGTCTCCCCAGAGTCTTCTCTTCTCCAGGCTGAACAACCCCAACTCTCTCAGCCACTCCTCCGAGGAGAGGTGCTTCATCCCTCTGATCATTTCTGTGGCCCTTCCCTGGTCGCTTTCCAACAGGTTCATGTCTTTCTTGTACTGAGGACACCAGAACTGCACTCAGTACTCCAAGTGGGGTCTCACCAGGGCAGAGTAGAGGGGCAGAATCACCTCTCTTAACCTGCTGATCAAGCTTCTTTTGATGCAGCCCAAGATACAATTACCTTTCTGGGCTGCGAGTGCACATTGACGGCTCAGATCCAATATTTCATCCACCAATACCCCCAAGTCCATCTCTTCAGAGCTGCTCTCAATCCCTTCAACCCCCAGACTGTATTGATACCGGCGGTTGCCCTGTCCCAGATGCAGAATGCTGCAAAGAATCCCAGAAACATGAATTTCACTCATTCTCAGTTTGGGCAGAGGTGAAGGCTTCAAAGTCTCAAAACCTAATGTAATATTTATTATGTAAGAATTATTAACCAGGACAAACATCAATATCAAAATGTTCTTTTGTCAAAAAAAGGGAGTCAATGGAAGCACCCTGGCCAGGTTTGCTCAACAGGAGCTATTTGTGGGTGTACATTACCCTGCAGGGAAAGGCTGGAATCGGTCTTGATGTTTTCCCTACTGTTTTCACTGTTTAAATACAAGCAACAGGGAAGAACTTTGAGGAAAAGCATTGGATATGCCCACAAAGCTAACAAGATATGAAAAGCTGAGTCCACAGGGCATACGTGAGCAAATAGTTGTGCTTCAGGCAAAGTTGTTTCCCAGGACAACTTCAGAACAGCAGTGAATTTCAATTGTACATAATGTGTGATCCTTATTTTCAGGGTAGGTCTAGAACTATTGCAGTTTTACATTTAAGTGTATACTTATGTGTGGAAACAATATGCATATATATGTAAAGTACGTACTATGATGGCACAGTTCAAGGTAGCAAACTAAACACAGTGAAATACTGCATGGATATTTTTCCCAGACAGTGTAACTATCTGGTGTTTATTATTTCCATAATGTGACAGAAAAGACTTTGCAGTCATTTGGGTTCTATTGTGTCACAAAAATAAAGATCTGATTGCACAATTAAATCCTTTTGTCTATATTCCTAGTAAACTCCAAGCAGGAAGCCTTTGAATTGTGAGAAAACCTGATTTTAGTTGGCTGGTTTTATTTCAGAATGCTTGGAACTGGCATTCCTTTGGCACTAATGTTTTCACCCTGATTTATATTTAGAGAATGCTCAATATAAAAAGAAGCAGCTAAATCCTCAGTATCACACTTTAAAATGACTTTACTGCCTTAAGCGATTGAGACTTTATATTGCGTTGTCAAAAATCTTCATTCCACTGCATTAAGTAAAAATATTGTATAGTTCATAAATGTCCACAATATTATATTTTAAAAGCTATAATAATCTGACTATGGAACAGTTGCTCATCAGTTAGGCAAAAATATTAGGCGATTTATGCCTAATAACAGTAACAAGTCCCATTCATTAGAGGATAGCAAAGCACTGAAAACAGTCATTAAGCATGATAACTTGCTCTTTCATCCTTTTATATAGTAGAACAATGGGCAAATTATCTGAGCAAAATTATCTGGTTAGAAGGAGTCTATTACAATCTAATTCACTATTTTAAAAGTCAACACATAGCAGGGAGAGATACAGCAGTTACACCTGTACCTCAGCTGCTGAAGAAAAAAGTTATGTCAGTCTGATCCATTAATACGAGTCACATCACTGTCACAACTCAACCTCTTACAATCTCAATTCATTCTACGGCATTGAATACATGCAGTGCCTTTACACCAATGGAGAACTGAAGCAAAGATGCATTAAGTCAAGACACAAAACCTGAGATAAAATGGATCTACAGGTTTATCTTTTCTTTCTGACACAGTGTTCTCTGCACAATATTCGACAAACTTGAGTCTCCTGGTCATTTGGTAAACAGCAAGGCCTTGCTGGAGTAAGGGAAGCTGAATAATGCTGAGCATTGTTTTTTGTTTCAGGACCAAAGGAGTTCCCTCTGTCTCAGCACTCTTTATCTCATGCAATGACAAGATTGGCCACAAAGTAAATTGCCAGAGAGACCTTTGCTTCCCCTCACCTGCACTAAATATTAGAGGATATTGACCTCCAGCCCTGTTTTGTTTGAAGGAATTCTGAATTAGTTTCTTGTCATCATGAATCAGATAACATAAATCACACCTAGACCCCATGGCAGCTACAATTATACTGCTACACAGTTAAATCAGATGATGCTGCAAAGCAGAAATCAACAGAGCCTTATCTAGTCCTGACTCATGCATGCCTCCTTCTAGCCATGTTATGAATTATGTTAATGCACAGAGGCCACAGATGAGATTAGGCTCCTACTGTCCTAAATGCTTTACAAGCCAACAGGGGGGGGGAAAAGATGTAAATGCTCTAAGTGGTTTTCAGACTAAAGAGGAAAAACTGCCAAGGAGAAGAAAATTTCCACTTTCCTAATGTTACAGATGGGAAACAGAGATTTCAAGACTTATTAAAATCTCTGAACCTCTTCCCAAAGGTTTTGCTAGGTTTTAATCAGACCCTTATTGTCTTATCAAGGGAAGCAGCCTGTGTCAGAGGCTGGCCCTAAGCACCAAACTCCAGAATTCTAGCCCAGGACCAAAACCCCTTGAAATTAAATTATCCTCTTTCCTCTATTTTCTCCTATGCAAAAATCTAAAGAACTCACAAGAGGAATCTCTGCCTTTCAAGAGACATTTCTCCATCCTTTACCTGATCAGAGGCTGGTGTAATGCTACCAGTGATGCATGCACCGTGACGGATATCACTGACAGGTGGAAATAGTCAAACATGACAGGAACATGGTGGTGCAGACCTCTCCGGGGGTGGAAGTGGAGACACAGTGTACGGCTGCTGATCATGGGGATCGCTGGAACATCTCTCAGCCTGGAACACAAAGAGCACAATCTCATAGCTTTAATGTCTCAGTTCTTTTTAATCCTGGCTGAGAACAAGCTTTCACTTTTTGTATCTTGAAGATGAAGGAAACTTGTTCTTGAAATCTGTTTAGGGACCCTATGGATATGAGTAAAATCACAGGGGGACAGTCTTGGCGTGAAACAGACCTTAGATGATTTCTTTGCACCTCCTCCTGTCCTGTCCTCCTGTACATGTCACTGAAGTCATTGGAAGCCTTTTCTGTGATCACACTTTCTGGGATCACACTTTCTGCTATGTCTCAGGGAGGGATGCTGCTCCCACTTCACCTAAGATTAGGGAATCAAATGTAGTTGGAAGAATTCAAACTCAATGGGAAGACTTCTTCCTCCTAAACTATAGAGACAGCTTTGGTTCTTAATGCAAGAAAAGTGTTTAGTATGGTCTTCAGCCATCTTCAGCCAGAGAATACTCTGTTGTCTCCTGAGATAAATAAGCTCATGACCCGCAGCCTCTCCTCACAGAGAGGTCATGTTCCGTTTGACTTTAACAGCAGCAGAGATAGAACAACACTTAACAACTTTGAAAATCTTACACTACATTACCAATTAAGCTTTAAAACGGCACTTACTGTTGTTCACTATCAGTAAAGTGCAGGTCCAACTTGAGCTGAAAATCTGCCTCATTTAATGCATCTTCCACCTACAAAAAGAGAAAGGCAAGGTTACCTCTAAGAGTTGTCTACCACAAGGCTGAAGGCAAAAGTGGATGGGTTTGTCTGATAAGAGCAAAGACAGAAATATGCAGCGACAGCAGCACCCCACCACACTAGCAGAAAGGAGCCAATGTGACAGCAAGTCGAGATAATGGCTGAAGGAGTCAGTGGGAGCCAGAGAAATCAGAGGTGTTATCTGCTCCAGGTGTCCTGTCAGGTCAAAGAGATCACTCAAGACATGAGTAACCAGCATGCACAGAGTACTGCATGTGTTGGATCCTTGCTCTTTGCACACTGAGAGTCAGCGGAGTATTTCTGAAGCTGTGTTCCCTCACTGAACGAGTATTTGTTTGGGTTTCCTTGTCTCCTGAATGAGGAATAAGTTTTCTTGGTCAAGAAACAGTCATGAGTCTTTCTGGTTACCTCATTGTAACTAATGCAAGATTCAAAGTTTACAGCTTAAAATGATCAGAAATGACAAAAATAATTCTGGCAGTTTCTCATCTCTATCATTAGCCTTTTAATGTGTTTTTCAGCAAACTGAGGTTTTCCTGCCTTCTGGTCACTTTTTCTGGCTCTTGACAGATTCATGGATGTAGTTTGTCATTGATTCTCATCTAAACCATTTTCTTTACAAAATTCAATTCTTTTTGCTGTTTTTAAAGCTTCAGTTAACAGAAGTTAAATTATTCTCTTTGGTTTAGAATGCTCAACATGTTTAAACAGAGTTAATTCAGCTCACCAAAAACACTGAATGTATCATGTGTGATGATAAGCCAGTTCATTGGTACCTTCATCTTATAGGTCCCACCAGCAAGATTACCCATCTTTTAATTGGATTTTCTGACACAGTACGTGAAGGGAGCTGTCAGTTCCTTCACCTGGAAAGGACTACATAGGATAACACATCCCATTTTGACACAGTTAAAACAACCATAATCAATGAAAATAAATAAATTAGAATAGAAGAAGGATTAAGCTGACCAGCACTTCTTTCACTCCTTAGAAATGTCTTTTTTCTTTTCCCCAGCAAAGTAGGTTTAGTAGAATAAAAAAAAGTTTTATTTCTATCAACCTAAATGAAAATATGAACAAAAAATTACTCATTTTATTACCAAATTAGTTTTGGGGGGGTTTCTTGAGTGTGAGCATAAGCATACTTTATTTTACACCAGGGGTTGAAGGAATGCAGCTGGAAAAGTGAAGTTGTTCACTGGAAAGAGGATATTATAAATGCAACTTTTTTGACTCATTTTTTGCCACAGAAAGTTGAGGTGAGACATCCGGTTTCTGTCTTCTGAAATTGGAAAACAGCAAGCAGACGCACACAGTGAGGTGACCCATCCTGAGGTACACACTGGAAAAGGACAATTGATTTCTGCTTGTGCTTGCCCCTTTCCAGCAATAACAGATAGAGCCTAGAGAAATATCTTGGTCTAGATACACTTGAATTTTAGATAGCTTAAATTAAGCAAGGGAATTCTACTTCTTAATAACAGAATATACCAATAATACACTGAAGGCAATGTCACAGGCATCTAGCCTGCTCTGACAGGTACGATTCCTAAAATATGTAACTTAAACCATATTTAACTAGGTTCTCCAAAGGTGAAACTCCATCTACAGGGTACCATTTTTCTGCTGAAGCAAGAAAATTGAGTCCAGGATCCATTGTATTTTGACAAAATTATCAAAGATGCAATATTTAAACCTTTCTGGAGTAATATGGTGTCCCTGCACATGGCTGGGGGATTGGAACTAGATGATCTTGAGGTCTTTTCCAGCCCTAACTATTCTATGATTCTTCTAGCATGACCACAGGCAGAGATGTGATGAGAAAATTCCAGCTTCTGTTTACTGAAAATGTGCTTTCTCTTTTGCATTTGTCTCAAAACACCTGGAAGTATGTCTTTCAGAATAAAAGACTTTTTCCTTTTTAATGAGCTGTTGTCACTAAAAATCACAGTTGCTGGCAATTGCAAAGGAAATAATCATTATTGAAGCTGCGGTCTGAATTTAAATTAGGAATTCAGCTCAAGTAGAGTGCTTCAGACAAAGCAAACCTCATCCTGCAACAGAGGGGATGAAATCTTGGGTCTGTGCCTAATACTGCTGAACACCTGCAGCTGTCACTGAAATCTGAGTCTGTGTTTAAAACAAGGTCTATAGCAAGTGAAACTAGCTCAAAACACCTTGAGGCAATGAGCAGATGTTTGAGACACTTAGAGATATTCAGCACTGCATGGGGTCGTGTGTAAAGGTGCAAGTATAGGATTTTTTTTAATCCCATAACTGTACCATCACCAGACTGCTCAGAATAGTGCAAAACCTACATAAAATCAAATCATAGTTCTCATTGCACAGATTACGTTTTCCTTTGTATACTGGAGGTAATATTAAATCGAGTGAAAAGTGAACAGTTCAAAAATCACTGGACTCTTAATGAGAAATCATAATTAAAAGGCTTATGTGCAGCTTGAGACACAACAGAATGCCATGGTTTAGATCCAGCTGCTAACTCAGCACCATGCAGCCGTTTGCTCATCCCTCTTCTCTTCCTCTACGTAGGATAGGGAGGAGAATCAAAAGAATGTAAACCTCACAGGTTGAGATAAGAACAATTTATTAACTAAAATAGAGTAAAATATAGGGATAATAGAATTAATACCAGTAATAATAATAGGAAACAACAAGAGAAGAAACAAAAGTTCAGAAAACCCAAGTGATGCGCAATACAATTGCTCACCACCTGCTGATCGATACCCAGCCCAACCTGAGCACTGATTGGTCCTTTTCAGGTGACTCTCCCCAGTTTATATACAGGGCATGATGTGCTGTGGTATGGAATACCCCTTTGGTTAGTTTGGGTCAAGTGTACTGTCTCTGCTTCCTCCCATCTTCCCTTGTCCCTCCTCACTGGCAGAGCATAAGACTGAAAAGTCCTTGATCAGGGTAAGTGCTACTAAGTAACAATTAAACCATCAGTGTGTTACCAGCATTGTTCTCAGACTGAAGCCAAAACACAGCACTGCACCAGCTACTAGGGAGAAAAATAACTGCTAAAGCTGAAACCAGAACACAGAATTAGGTACGATAATTACAAGGCAAAAGTTACTATACAGCTTTGATACCTGCTGATAAAATAGCCTTTCCGTAGCTCACACAGAAGAGGCACTCAAATTCTATCATTCCTTAATCTCCTATATGGAATAACATTGTCCTTAAAGATCTCTTGTTTATTTTACTGCTACTGGGACTATAATGGTGTTTTCCACAGTTATAATATACAGACTGTGTAATTGCCCAGAATTTTGATAGAGTACCAGATTTATTTATGTATTTATTTTTCTCCTGAAGAAAAGTTTTAAATTTCAACACCAGCCAACTTAAGAAATTAGCTTGAAAATCTTCTCTGGAATATAATCAGTGTTTGGTTAAGCCAAGCAGTGTCTTCCTAGGTATACTATGACAGGTTCTTCCTAATATTCTACAAAGTTCTTGGACCTTTCAGCTGTGTTAATGATTAAAATTACAACTTGTTAAAAAGAAAATAAAGATCTGTGTTTGCGGAAATATATTCATACTGAACAAGGAATATTATTCTGTTCTGTAATATTCCATACACCCAAATAGCTATAAGGGAAATTTGGAACATCTGCCCCCTGGGAAATATTGTATTTCACATGCTGATCTTGTCTCCAGTCAAAAATAGACTAAGTGAAGACAGTTCTGAACAGAAATTTTGAAAGCTTTCTTTCTAAATAATACATGAATTTAATTATTTTTTGCTCCTCTAAAATCAAATGATGAAATTAATTTTGTCATTTCTCATTTGATTAATTCCTCATTCTTTGCATCTCTGCCTTTTGCCTCTAACATCATCTTGTGGAAAATAAGTCTTCAAATTCAGTATTGTGTTCTCCATTGCTGCGGGGTGCCTACATTTCTCCTAGTGTTCTCACATTGGGCCTCATGGCTCATGCAGAAAGACTCCGTATTCATTTGTAAGCACTCACAGTTTTCCAGAAGGTGCTGTCAGGAGTTTTGGATGTTTTCTAAAGAGCCTCTCTCTTTTCTAAACTGCCTCTCCTGCCAAAAGACTGCACTGAGAGGGAAACACATTCCATTAAACACTGTTTGGAATCTGTACAGTAGGAAATATTAGTAGAGGAAAAGTAAAAGTATTTTATACAATAAAAAAGTATGTACAAAGTACTTCAATTTCTGTTGAACTGGCCTGGAATCAATCAATTGCATCATTTCAGTTCTGAATTCTACTTTTTCAGGATTACCTTTATATCTTTGGTTTAGCTTTTAAGAGCTGTGATTATACTGAAGTTTCCAGCATCCTTGTGATGTATGTCTACAATATTTAACCATTTAGCCAGAATGTCAGATGGAATGATCTGGATGTCCAATCCCACTTAGATTTCTCTGGAAAGTACAAAATCTAATATACTGTGATATCCCAGCTTGCCTCACTCTGTCCTCTCCCTGATGTTAAATTGCCCCTGAATGGAGCCAGCAAGCAGGGAGACAGACAAGTTACCTGGTTTATTGCTTCATGAAAGCAGCAGAGCTCCTTCTTTAATCAGAATGAAAGCAAAAGCTTATGAAAATAAATTAGACTTCTTTGTAACAGTAATCGTTGTCTCAGCCCTGCAATATTGTTCCCTATGAATTCAAAATAATGCTGTATTTTTGGGTAGTATAGGAAAAAGCATCTAATAAATCAGAAAGTTTTAAAGCACCATTTATATTCTGAAAGGTGTGCTCAGTGCCACTTCTAGGAGGATAATGGAGGGTTTTTTCCATTTAATGCCAGATAAAAAGAGATGTATTTCCATATTTGAGCTTATTGAGGGTTATGCAAGAGGAGGGAAAAAGAAAAAGGGGAAAAAAAACCCAAAGCAACCTGTAACAAATAATCTAATGTGGTCATTCACATATTGAGTTTTTTTGTTTGGTGTTTTTTTGTGTACTGAGCCTGCGTCAGCAACTTGTCTCAGCAGCAAAACTACCGTAGCACCATAAGCGTACTGCTTCCTTGTTATAATAATTTATAATTCCAGCTCTGACAGCAAAAAATACATAGAATCATAGAATCAAGCATATGAAGCATATAAAGCCAATATTTCCATTACTCAGTCTGACATCCTTATTTATCTTAACTTCCATTTGCAGAAAAAGCAGCAAATAGATCCTTCACCCTCAACCATAGCACATAGTTGGCACAAAAGGGACTTAAATCTGTTGTGTGTTAAATAAATTAAGAAGTTATGAACAGAGATAATATTTAAAACACTAAAAAATTGCAAGCATTCTGCCAATGCCACATTGCAAGGATTACATAGATTAGGTGTCAGAGATGCAAAACCATCTCTGAACAATAGTTGTGGATGTAAAAGGTTTCTTCTGACCATGGTGCCTGGTGTAGTGGCACACTTCAGTCTCTCCTATATTTATGTAACATCTTTAAATTTGTGGAGGACAAGACATCAAAGCTGATGAAACAGGCGTGAGAGCATCAAGCAGAGGTGAATTGTGGTAGTCTGCTCAACATGCAAGTAGTTTTACAGACCTTTAGTTTTTGTATTTGATTTTTTAGTGTCTTCAGCACTCATGTAGGACCAACAGGCCTGTTTATCCTTTTACTCTACGACCCTGAGAACCCAAAGCAGCTTCATCATACATAGATGATGGAGCTCTGTCTGTATAAAACCATTCTATAAATATGAAACTGGGGAGCTGTCCTTTTCCAAGGGACCTCCTATGAAAGACAAATGTGATGTACACAACACATCAGGAGTCAGAATGAGTTTTGATAAGAAGAATCCTGTGGGATTTTTGGTTTTCTTTTTCTCATTTTGTAAGGTGCACAGCTTTCCTTAATATTAATGCAAAGACATCAGAAATCATCCCTGCTCAACACAGCAGAAACTGCTGTAATTTGAGAGGAGGGACATTTAATCAGAGATGTTCCTCTGAGAAAGGACAAAATTAATATTCAGTTAAGCGTGTTGGAACAGTTTCCTAACAAATAATGAGAAACTTGCATTTGGTAATTTTTCATTTAAACACTAAGCACAAAACAACAATTCTAGGGAGGAATAAATTGATGACAAAAAAAAACAAAACCCAAAAAAACCCAAAACAAAAACTCAAACCAAAACACCAAGAGAAAAGTGGGCAGAAAAGGAAAGCATGTGAAAGAAGCCTGATATAAGTTCTCTAGCTGTTTTAATTTAGATCTATATATAACCTAATTATGTACATATATATATGGGTTGAAATAGGACAAAACAGAAATTCAAATCTCTTCATGCTCAAATAGAAAGTTACAAAAGGAAGGACAAGTGAGCATCCCTGGCACCGAGGTCCACACACAGCTTCTGATTCACACTGGCTGCATAACTTTATAGGACCTATTTTTGATGGATTGCTGGTTTTACAAATCCAGCTCATGTCATGTGTCTCTCACTATCACTGAAAGCAAATACCAATGACATCTATTTTGTACTAGTCCTTGTGCTGGCAAAGCACAGCAATGACACTTCAGACCAGGCCAGAGGGCCATTTTACTATAACACTTTTTCCTCTTTCTGTCTAAGAGTCCAGTAAAACAGTACTGTCCATACTCTAAGATTACTCCTCTCTTGTAGCTCCTGGGAAGACAAGTTACCACTGGAAGATGTTAGTTTCACATCAGTAAGAAGAAGCCAATGGCACCCAACAAGATGGGTGTTTCAAATCATGTACCCACCCTTGTGTGGGTGCTCATGTTGGCTGAAGGGGTGGATGCCCAATGAGGAGAAGTATCTCAGTATGAACTCCTTCTAGCTGAG
The DNA here is from genome assembly GCA_026283785.1 of Coracopsis vasa. NCBI lineage: Eukaryota > Metazoa > Chordata > Aves > Psittaciformes > Psittacidae > Coracopsis > Coracopsis vasa. The sequence continues at coordinate 15,440 of JANHGB010033158.1, forward strand.
ACAGGATGGAAAGCAATGGGGTTGTACATGCACTATAGGGAAGGTAAGCTCCGGTAACTCTGCCATGCACTTCTGCAATCAGGAGCACTAAGGAGAAGGATGAGGAGACTTCTGGTGGAAAGGGGCTCTGTAGCTTGGTCACAGTATTGTCATTGCTGTAACAAAAAACAGTCACAAGAAGAGAGGAGAAGAAGATAGCAGTAATGGATGGTAGAAGTAGAAGCTGGTCTTAGGAAGATACAGAGGCTTCCTGGTTTTCTCAGGCGAGGTTGCTTTGCAGATATGTAGAATGAGTGATCTAGTGGATACAAATGACAAACTATGATTGATACACTTGAATTTCTGACATACTTATTTGCGAATGTATGCCAACATCTTATTCCACTGGAAAGCTCAGATATAGAAAACACTTCATAACAGACACATTGCAGAGGGTCTATCTGACCTAACGAAGATGTTTATAGCATTAGCATTTACAAACAAACAAATCACCCCAGACACCCTTGTCAGCAGAGGTAATGATGGGTACCAGACAGTCAATCTTCTAATGCAGATGCTGGTATTTGGTCAAATAAATCATCACTTTCCCTCCACCAGCCATATTGATGAGACCTGTGTCAGCATAGGGACCCCATAACAGCTTCTCAAACGGAAGCTGTCATATCTCAAATGGAGATATGCATGCAGTGGACACCTAAAGTTACATGAAAGGAATCCCAGCCCTCCTGGGTTGTATGTGCATGCCAAGACAACTCACCCTTTCGCCATCCAGAAGCAAGTGCACTCTGAAGTTCATCGATTCATTAAGAACGATCTCTTCATTTCTGTACAAAATCTGAAATATTCTGCTGTAAACGGTGTTTTCATGAACGCAGGCTGAGCAAAGGCTGGAATCACCTGCACAAAACACAGACAGACTCCTGGTGGGATCTCTGCAGGGAGTTTATTTTTATTCCTATGTTTTCACTTCAGGATTATCTAGGCCAGCTGTGCTAGTACTTGTAATTAAACACTTGCATTCTCAATAATTAATAGTAATGGAACAGATTGTAATTGTGGGTTGCAGGTTCCCAAACATGGTACTTAAATAAAATAAATGTTAAACTGTAGGCAGGCTGGATTTCACAATGAGAATAGCTGACCCTGTGACAGCACTTACCCTATTAACTTCATTTCTAATGAAAGCTAAAGCATTAAATGTTTTCTACCTATGGGGACTGTGGGTGTTCATTTATGAAATTTCTTCTTTTATCTATCATGAACGGGGTTTTCTTCATGTCTCTGGTGCTCCCAGAAGTTACTATGTAGGAGGGAGGACAATAGGTAATAGCAGTTATTGAATGTAGAGCCTGGAAGTGCAGAGGCATCTTCAGTTAAAATGGAAAAAGGAAACAGAAAAAGGAAAAAGTAGCCATTTTTTCAAGACACCAAAATTCCTGTGTAATCCTTCAGGCCCTTGACCTATGTGAGAGCTGACAGTTTGGTCCATACAATTGGGATTAATTTGAGGAACTCAAGAACCAAACTTCTAGGATTTTCTACACTGAATTCAGACAGCCAATAGCTTCATCTGTGTAATGCATCATGCATCATCACATCACAAATGAACTTTATATGAGCTCAGGTGGGATTTGTTCTTCCTAACTTTTTGGTGCCCCCAATACATGTATTTTATTTTGGTTACAATGAAGCCTATGGAACTTAAGACATCATTCATCTGACAAAATACTTTAGATTAAGGCAAATTTTTGCTTGAAGTCCACTGTTTCTTGAGTAATTCTCCTTTGGGTGACAGGAAAAGTGTGACTTGCTTAGCTGTACAAACCCATACTGGAGGCAACAACATTTACTACAGTGAATTCCTTCCAGAGGAGCCTGGAAGGAATTTCACATTAGTCAAGATGTCTGTGTGACTATTTAATGAACTACTGGCCACCAGAGGTAAGTGCTTTCAAGTTGTGTCTTGGCTGTTAATCAGAATCCTCTGCTAATTCTACTTCCATAGGCCCTGAGCAACAATTTCTGGCAAAATATACTCAGCTAGTTTTGTCCCTTTACAGCGTTCAGTGCTGTAGGAACCTGAGCTTTAGAAATATGGTCCTTTAACAAATGGTCTTCTGGAACATTCCTGACAAGGTGTGCTTAAAAACGGTGTACCAGTATCAGTCCTTCAAAAGGAGACAGGTCTGTGATCACCATCAGGAAGCCAGAAGGCACTTTTACAAAGAACAGTTTTTCAGAAGGTACTTCTGGGAATTTGAGCCTTTGAAGAATTGTTTTGAGTCCATGAGCTGGGGTGAGATAAATGTCCAGGTCAGAAAGTCTTAGGGACTGACAGTTTGTCAAAGAATTTCAAATCAGGACAGGTCTATTCTGCTGCTTCAAGGCTACTGCTTTCCTTTTCTGTGCAGACATCATAAACTCATAGAATCAGCTAGGTTGGAAAAGACCTTAAATATCATGAAGTCCAACCGTTACCCCAGCACTGCCAAGTCCACCACTAAACTACGTCGCTAACGGCCTCATCTACATGGTTTGTGAACATTTCCAGGGACAGTGATTCCATCACTGATGTGGGAAGCCTGTTCCAATGCCTGAGCACCCTCTCAGTGAAGAGATCTTTCCTAATATCCAATCTAAACCTCCTTTGGCACAGCCTGAGGCCATTTCCTCTTGTCTTATCACTCAGAAGTCAGTGAGTCAAGACTGACAGAGACTAGAGTTTTCCCAAGGTAAAGTTTGGTTAGGAAAAAGAAATTGCACATATAAGAGAAGAGAAAAGACTTAAAAATAGAGAACTGAATGCCCTTGTAGACAAGTGAATGGATTGTGTCATTACAATGATTAGTTTTTGTGGCGCCGGTTTGCTGGAACAGGAATGGTACAGACAAAGAGAAATATCTTCTCAAAAAAAAGAAAAAATCATATGGGGCAGGAGGGAAGGTTGATTAAATGCCAATAAACCCACTAAGAAAGACCTGAGCTAATTAATTAGCAGGACCATAGTACTGTCATTCAGATTACATTCAAGTCATTTTGTTATTACTGACTTTTACCAAGGACACTCAGGAACAGCCTAGAGTGTTTCACCCTGCTTTTGTCTTCCCATCACATATCTTCCATAATAGTTATGCATAAGTCCAGGCAGCCTAGATAAATACACACTTACTTCCTTGTGCTACACCAGCTAGGCTCGAATGTTTCAGCCTGATTAGCTCTTCAAAAGCATGCAGTTGTATTTATTTTAATTTAAACCTCATCATATTAGAGACACAGCAAAAATCATATTAGAAGTATAAAATATTCTTATGCCTAGCTGGCAGACGAAGGAAGCTTTGTGTTATTTGATTTAGATATTGATATACTGGTATTCTTCTAGGATGGAAAATTTAATGTCATTTTCTTTTCAAACACACTCCTGCACAGATCACTCCTAGTGGGTAACTGCTTTAGGAGTTAGATTTGCAAGGTGACATAGAACCCTCTTTCTTGTGCTTAAAGTCAAAGACATGCTACAATGATCAGTGTTGTCTCAAAACAGTGCGAGTGAATATGACACTACAGGGCAAAAAGTTGCTGTTCTAAGCAGACATCTAGTTTTTCAGAAATCTGGCAGAGAACTACAGTACATGAGTATCTGATCATATCCTTAAACACAACCTGTTCCTGCCTATTTCAATGACTACAGCCTGATTTTTTCCCTCTTAAATATGACAGAAGACTGTGGCAGGAGTTAGCTCACAAGCAGCATGAAGATGTCCTAGTAATGCTAATAGCAATGCAGGTATCCTGCCTCTCAAAGCAAAGGACAAGTATAGCAACTCCATAGATATTGCCTTTCAGGCAGTAGCACTCACTGATGTCTTACATGCTTTAAGATACAGACAGGGACCAGGCTGTTTGACTGCAGTCAAGTTTCCTGCACTAACAAGAAGTGGTACCTGCACTGAACATACTCTTCCTCAGTCTACTCCATGAAAACATCATTTTCCCAGTATCTTTTACAAATCTCACCTTGTTCTTGTCTTTTGACCCTCATGTCTTCCTAAACCTGCAGACTCCTCTGCTAATGGACAGTGGCAATAAGGTTGATATTTGCCATGGCTGACATTGTTCAGAGAGGGTTGCTGGCAGGAAACATAGCAGATGTACCCTCATGTTCACTCAAACACCTCTGTCCTCTAGCACAAAGCACAGGATGGTGTGAGAGAGAAGCCTGAAGCTATAAGCTTTCCCAAATCTCTCTCTAGCATAACCTCAGTAACAGAAACAGCTCTGAGCTGTGCACTGCTCAGCAATCACATGCAGTTCAAGGAAGAGAGACATAATTTGTGGAAATTGGTGGGAGCCCTCACTCCCTGGTGAGAGCTGAAGTTAAGACTCTATTGACCTGCATGTAGCTCTTTATTCCACACTTTCAGAGGCTTGTACTCTGATGAACCCATCAAGGAGAGTCTAATTTTGTGGTAATGAGCTTTTGCTCACTCTATTTCTTTCTTAAGAGATTTACTTGTGACACTTGCAGTGTTCCTTAAGCTAGAAGGTATCTTATTTTCCTGTCTCCTCTTCCTAAGTGGCTATTCCTAAGGCTATTTACTCCTTATCTTCTTTTGGTTGAATAGGTCTTCAAATTATCTGAAAAGTGAAAGAGCTTTCAGGGCTGTAAGAACCATCACAAGCATGAACTGGACAGTCCTGCCTCGCAACCATTCATTTAACAGAATGAGAAAAGCCTGTTGATGAGTCTCTCTCTTTCTATTCTTTCCACAAGAAATATACTGCCATCCCAGGACCACCCCTATAGATCCTTTCACAGACTGTTGGATAATAGCATTTTACAAAAACAAAGGGAAAAAAGGGCTCTTTGCAGTTGTGTCCACTTTCATACAAACAGTATAGGCTACCTGTACAGATCAGTCAGTATATCATGTCCTGCTTCCCCACTATCTCTATATACAATACACCAAGCTCCCCCAGATACACTCTAAGCTACCTAATTTTCCAACCTGGAGGTTTCTATAGATGACGATTTCTAAATGTTATTGTCACACATCATACAGAAATTATTCATCCCTTTAAAAAAATCAGAGAGAGCGTGTATAATGAGAGTTGGGGTAGGAAAATAGAAAGTAGCAGTCAATGGGTAAGAAAATCTGGTTTAACTTCTTCAAGAAAAAGCCGTGGAACCTGAAGAACACCACCAGAAACCATATGCCCTACAGAGACATGTGACATCTGGTCAAACTCAGCCATAGCTTTGCTGTTGGTAGTAGGTATAATTAGATGAAGTTGATAATAGAATCAACTTTAGTTGACAGATGAGCTACTCTATTTGTGTTTTGAAGGGGTCTGATATGCCATAGTTGCTTGCTTTTGTGCTTAAAGAACCCACTGGTACATCAACTGAAACTATTGCTTGGCCAGACTCACAGCATTCCTCAGCTATTGCAAAGCTTTAGCAGGCACCTCAGTTTTCCTGATTTTCATTCATTTGAAAATGAATGAATTTGTGTTGTTACTCCCAGCAACACACTCACACCACTTCTGTTCATGTGAGGAGAGGAAGACATTTGTAGGGAAAAGTAAAATGAGATGTTGATAATATTCTGCAAGTCAGAACTGTCTCATCAACCTTTCTAAGATCCTAATACACACACCAGATAGTTTAGCACTCCTTCTCCCAAACTTGACTGGCCAATTATCCCAATTGTCCTCTCTAGATGTTCCACTTCATTCATTTTTCAACTCTGAACTTTTATAGCATCCTTCTTCTGCTTTCACTGTGCCTAAATTATCTCCCTTCTTCCCTTTACATTTCCTCTACATGAACCATCTCTCATTCACTTCATTTTCTTAACCTCTATGAAAACTTTCTGAGAATTTTCATAGTTGTTTTATGTTACCAACATTTCTACAGAGCAAACAAACAGCAAACTCCTCTTGGCAGAATCAGCTGACAATGATACACACATATCTCAGCCTCTGATTCCTGTCAAGGACAGACCTTGACAAAACAACGTCTTGGTGTAGCTGAGACTTGATGATGAATGATTTCCCCAGAGCCACCTAAGCCATATGAACCCTTGCTGTTTGCAAAGCAATGAGATTGGCTGGTTTTTATGGCCTCTGCAATCTGTTTGACACACAAGTGATTAGCATGATCCTATCTCGACAGCTAGGTTCTTTCCATGATTACATTTTCAATTGTGTTTCCCCCTGACGTCTATAGCTGCCAAAGGAAACTGGAATAAATGTTAACTAACAAACATGTTGGTTGATGAGAAACTTAACATGAGCCGGCAGTGTGAGCTCACAGCCCAGAAAGCCAACCGTATCCTGGGCTGCATCAAAAGTAGCGTGACCAGCAGGCGAAAGGAGGTGATCCTACCCCTCTACTCTGCTCTCGTGAGACCTCACTTGGAGCATTGTGTGCAGTTCTGGTGTCCTCAGCATAAAAAGGACAT
>JANHGB010033164.1:0-35325 GCA_026283785.1 Coracopsis vasa
TTCCTTGCCTGTCCTTTCCTTTTCCTTGTCCTTTTCCTTTTCCTTTTCCTTTTCCTTTCCTTTTCCTTTTCCTTTTCCTTTCCTTAAGTACAGACAGCAGCAGTCTACTGGTGCTGCTACAGAAAGAGCTAATTTCTCTTTTAGGGAGTTAATTACATATTAACTCCATCTTCAGCCTCTGGGACTGGTACTTACACAAACCAGCTCTGCAAAGACAATAAGAGGCATCATAACAGTGTGGAGCTTGGGGAAACTCTCCTGCTCAATCAGTGTTGATGTGGCCCGGGCTTAATTTATGTGAGCTGTGCTGTGGCTGCAGGCTGGGTCAGGCAGGACTATAAGAGCAGCAGAGCTGGGTTCAGAGACAGAGAAATGGGGTCAGTCCACTGTAGCTGTGCAAATCTTTTTGGGATAAATGGCTGCATTGTCACTCTATTGCTAGGACACAAAATAGCTTCATTCTCTGCTGGCAAGGCCTGAAGAGAATGCTCACTTGTAGTTCACATGTTTATATCTTATTTACAGTAGAATCGTAGAATCACAGAATCAACTCAGTTGGAAAAGACCTTTAAGATCAAGTCTAACCATTATTAGCAGTTTGGAAGGAAAAAAAAGGAGGAAGGAGGGGGAGGGAAAGAAGGGCAAAGAAAAAGGCAGGTTTGTATTTGAACCTGCTCTTTAAGTACGAGCCGTCTGGACACTGAAAAACCCCTGACATACCTGAAGGGACAGTACTGGGTAAGTGCAATAAGACTCGCTCACTACTTGTGTTTAAGTTTCATGGGTGTTTTAATGCCATTGGTATGTTTTATGGGGTCCAAACAGTGACAAAATCTCTGTATCTAGCCTTCAGAAAATTGCTGACAGGAAAAGCTCTGTGATACTTAAGCTCTGTAAAAGGAGATCTAATCTTTAAAAATTAGCCCCAAATAGAAGTGCATGTGCTTGTTTTACCATTGCATTATCTTAATGAGGAGCTTTCCAATATACTAGATGTAGTTACACTTAAATAAGACTACACAGGAATGGGTGATGGTTCTTCAGGATGGTTGCACCAGAGGGTCGTTTTCAGTGTTGTGCATCTCCACTAACTTCAGCAGGACTGCAGCAGAGCTGGCCTTGAGGAAACTGTAGAATACCTATGGAGCCAGAATCCCACTGGAGACCTTATCCGCAAAGGACTGAATCACACAACTCACATTGAGTAGAGATGGGGAGAATCACTTTCTGAACAGATGCTCTCTCTACACAAATCAGCTTTCGTACCGAAGAGAGATTTCATGTCTGGTGTGCAGCTATTTCAAGCCTGGTGTTCAGCTTTGTGCTTTATTCCCAAAGGAGAAAATGGCTCAGGCTTTATTTTGCCAAATGGAAGAACACTTGCACAGCCGGGAGTATCAGGATGACACATGAAAAAGCCAGAGATGAGAATTCAGCTCTGCCTCTTTCCAGGCTTCTCTTGCCTGTATTTTGGTGGACATCCAAAAGGAAAGATGAAATGAGGAACTGAAGAGGGAGTTCCCATATAACCTTTTCTGTCTCTCCTATCAAAGCTTTCACCTCCATCTTAGCAATAAGCTTTGCATACTTGCGTTGCTCTACTTGGCGGTTTCAACAAGTGCCTTAAAGATGTGTGACCATTAAAACGAAAAAGGAACTGGTTATTTCTGTGCAAACTTTGCCAGAAATTTAGCATCCTGCAAATTGTAATTGCAAGCCATCACCATGAATCTATGAAAAAACCAAGGTGATGTGAGTGATTTATTAGATTCTGAGCAGACATGGAAGTAATTTTGCAGCCGGCACAAATGAAAAGAGTGAGTTTGTCTTCATGATGCTACAGTCATTTCCAGACGGCAATAACCTCAGCATTTTCTATTTGTTCCCCGAGGCTTTTATAGGAAGGCATTCCATGTATTGGGAAACCCAAAGGTATATTTCACAGGAATTTAAGGTGACGTTCTGAAAAATCTTCTCGTGATTACATCTGATCAGCTTATTTGTCTTGGCAAAGGAAACAGGGTTTTTCCAGCCTCGGTTCACTGATACTCACATCTCATGCAATTTTTCCTGTACAAACTAGCTGCAAAGTGGGCAATGCTGAGAGAATGGCAAATGTACAAATTGAATGGGAAAGACAGAAATAATTGGAATAAACCCAGTCCGGTCTGATCTGCAGTAGTTTGGTATCTGAGTATTAAATGTTGCAGGAGCTGGATGGTTCAGAGAGGGTTTTTTTGGGTTTTGGCAAGCTTATGAGTGTCACATTAACAACTATGGCTGAAAATACATGTATTTGGGGTGGAAAATGATACTGGATATGAGATTTGAAGGTGGGAGCTGGACATCTCATTTCCATTGTAATCTAAAGGAGTTGCCATTGCATCCTCATCATGCCCATCACGCATAGGCAAAAGGGTCGGTTTACTAATACCATCAAAGATGTAAAATGTACTCACATCCACGTGCTTTTAAAATAACATAGCCTGACTAATCTAAAAGTCATCTGATTTCAATTGTCACTTAATATAGGTTAAAAAATCCCAGGGAAAACCATACGGCATCTGCTTTTCACTGCAACTCATCTGGAAAATGAATTGAATTTAGTTTTTCCTTAGCCGGGTAAAGGGAATAAAATGTCTAAACTGCTCTTTTCCTTTAAAGGGTTTGTTTGTCCCAGAGTTGAGTAGGGCCCAAATGGTTGATTTTAACCTCTTATTTTCCAGACAACTGCAGGAAAACATGTGAATTTTGAATATTAACTTTTTGGGAAGCTGGGATTTTAGTGATTGAGAACGTGTTTTCTGAAGCATTTTTGAATTTCAGAGAATAAAGAGTGATGTAACCAAAATTTGCATAGTTTACTGAAGAAAAAACCCCTGTTTTCAACAATAATATAGGAGAATTCATTGTTTTTAATAAAAGAGACAGCGACATTGCCAGCTTCTAGTTACACTACAGCTTTGGCTATGTTTATATGTATAAAGGGAAACACAGGAACAGATATAAATCTTGCATTCTTTAATGGGTGGTTTTGAGGGCACGTATGTATCTTGCCAGTAGATCTGAGATAAACAGGGTTACAAGGAATGTGTGCCATGACTTGTTCTGGAGGACTTTTTGGTGTTTTCCAGCTTTGTTAGCTTTCTGGTCCATTGCTGTCTTCTTTGGGGGGTACAAGTAATGGAGTTTGTCACTGTTCTATCATTTCCTTATAAATCCTAGGGAACAGCAAACATTGCTACCATGATGCAGACCCTGAGTCAAATCCAGCCATCCTATCAGGAAAAATCTAGAGAAACCAACAGTCCCAAATGCAGTGGCCCCTCTGGGATCCAGTGGGGAGTAGCAGTTTTAAACTGGAAGAGGGTAGAATTAGATTAGATATTAGGAAGAAATTCTTCCCTGTGAGGGTGCTGAGACGCTGGCACAGGGTGCCCAGAGAAGCTGTGGCTGCCCCATCCCTGACAGTGTTCAAGGCCAGGTTGAACGGGGCTTGGAGCAAGCTGCTCTAGTGGGAAGTGTCCCTGCCCTTGGCAGGGGTTGGAACTGGATGAGCTTTAAGGTCCCTTCCAACCCAAACCATTCTATGATTCTATATGACTTCCCACACTGTATAGAGACTTCCCATCTTGAAGATCTGTAGAAGCTGGAACACCTCCAATAAGGGCATAGTCCCTTTCAGTAGGGGAATGTTGGGCCATAACAGCAGCCCAAGCACGTGCTAGTGATGCCCAAGGGCTTCATCCGGAAAAAGTCCTGCTGAGTCCTTGCCTAAGGACAATGTCTACTACGGTGGCTCCTCTTCCCTGCCTTTGACACTGCCAGTGGCAGTGTCAACCCTGCCAGTGTGACCTTGCCTTTGTCCCTTGTTGCAGCTTTCTCAGCCTGTTGATTCCTGAAGCTGCTTCATTCCTAATTCAGCTACTTCATGGCATCCTACCTCTGACTGAGTCCTGTTTCAGCTTCCTGAGTTAATCCTGAGCATGTGTCCTGACCCAGCCTACAGCAATACCAGTTCTTATTCTCCATTCCCCTGGCCATGTCCTACCATGGTTGAAGAAATCCCTGCAAGATCACAGTGATGCTTTTGCAGTCAGGCATAGCCATTTACTTTAAAATGCATGAAATTGTATCTGAGTTTCCTGATCTTTTTTTCTGGGGGGGTAAAGAGGCATCTTAACCCAATCTCTTCATTTTGCAGGCTGTTCATTTTGCAGTCTTACTACGTTGGGCTATTAAATTCCCACTTACAGTCTACAGAAAGAGACTCTTCAATGCTCCTTTAAGTGGGTGATTCAGAGTAAAAGCCATTTCATTCAGTCTGACCCAAATCTGTACAGTCTGAGTACATGTCAGGGGTTTCTTCTGTGCTTGTAACAAACTCATCAAATTTGTGGGGAAGTCTTTTATATTGTTCTTAGAGAATGAAACATTGGGTTTTCTTTCCTTGCGGAGAAGCAGTTTTGGAGCTGACAACTTTTTGTGAGGCTGATCTGGAATGCTAATTCAAACCTCTTAAAGTCGCATTAAACATCTGATCAAGGTGTTTTGGGTTCCATCATCACAGATTTCTTAAATAGAAGCAGATGGTATTTGACTGTGTGAACGCACTGAGATTTCCTTCCTTTCAATTTTATCTAGGGGGAATACTATTCTTGTGAATTCTTATGTAATTCCTAAAAAAATTCTAAAAAAAAACCCAACAAAAAACCCCAAAGAAATAAAAAACTAGCTTGATTCACAGAATTCTTCCTAGTGAGGTAACTTGTCCATCTCTGCATCACTCTTTATTCCACTTCCAAAACAGAACTTGGAAGCCCCTGATTCCCCCATGCTCCATCCCTGGCGGTGTTCAAGGCCAGGTTGAACAGAGCCTTGGGTGGCATGGTTTAGTGTGAGGTGTCGCTGCCCATGGCAGGGGGGTTGGAACTGGATGATCTTAAGGTCCTTTCCAACCCTAACTATTCTATGATTCTATGTGTACATAATTCAGCCTTCTGGCTGTGCACATGTCAATTATGAATAAAGCCATTTTATTAAAACCAGGTTTTCAGAAGGGAGATGTCAATACCTCAATAGGAAACAACCCCCCAGAGTACAGTGTAAGACATGGAAGACTGCAGCATGCACAGGAGTGAAGCAGCAGGCACTGCACTTGCTGCACACCCCTCGCTGGTGCAAGCAAAGCAGAGAGCCTGCGTTTTGCTCACTGTTCAGTACTTGTGGTGCACCAAGGCCAAGAGACACGCTGCAATACAGGTATAGTCATACCTCACTCCCTCCAGTAATTTGGGGCTTTAAGTGACTTGATATTTTCATTGTTCATCAAGGCTGAAGGGCTGAGATAACATCAAGTTAAATATAAATGCACCTCTGAAAACCACAGCCGTGTTCTTGCTGTTTATAAATAACTGGGAACACAAAATTCTGCAGAGAGCCAAAAAATGCTTACAATTCAAAGGAGATTGTCACTATCTTTGGAAGAATCTCTCAGGGACTGAGGCAGGAAGGATGGTGCCAGCTGTAAGCTCAGTCTCAGGAACAATTTAAAGGGAACAAGGGCACTAAGAGATTCCGGACTGGTTTGGGTTGTAAGGGACCTTAAAGCTTGTGCAGTTCCAACCCCTGCCATAAGCAGGGCCACCTTCCACTAGAGCAGGTTGCTCCAAGCCCTGTCCAGCCTGTCCTTGAACACTGCCAGCGATGGAAGCATTCAAGGCCAGCTATTTTTATATTATGCATTTATTGTATATAAAATATATTTTATATATTTATTTAATATCTTATTTTTCTTATAGATTTGCAGCCATTTCCCTAACTGCTTCCCCAGGTGAGGGCATCTCAGTACAAGCTGTTCAGGGTGTGTAGGGGATCATGTTCCAGAATATGCATGGGAGGGATTACTGCAAATTAATATGAATTAACACAGTTACACCACGAGGCATTTATCACACATCAGCGTCAGATACCATTTAAACCCAGCCTGGTTTAACACTGATGTTTCTCTGTGCTCCCAGCACAAAACTGGGGACACGTCTGCTTTCATTTATTTAATGCTTGCATCGCCCAGGCTAAAATCAGGTATTTATCCTAGAGCATGAGACCCAGTGTTGCCCGGTAGCTGAACATTTTAATATGTGAAGCTGAATTCAGCCTTAATGAATTCAAAAGCTTTTAATGTTGGAAAGTTGCACAAAAATTGCTGAAGGGAAGGAGAATATTTCACCATTGGTCTCCTCCTGCTTTTATAATGTCTGTGTTCACTTAAAAAAGAGTTAAGCCCTGCAAAACACTTCCCACCTTGATCTTTCTCTCCACGTACACGTTCGTTTGCCACATTCACATGGTATCAGTGATTTACTTTGCTGGTTGTTGTTTGCCACTTAATTAAACGTTCCTCTTCCCTCCTCTAGCACAGAGCTGCTCACGTGTTTCACCCTTTGCAGACTCCCCCCAGATGTGCCAAGCACACACTAAAACCCAGCCAGGGTCACTGACTTCTTGCTGCAGCCAGGACAATGTGCCCTGGGAAGATCCACAGACATCAGGACTCCAACAATAGCTGGACACTCTTCCACTCCAGCAGGAACCCCCTCCTTCCCACTGCTGGCCAGTTTAGGAGCTGGGGTGTGGTGGAAGGTGCCAATATCAGCATAAAGGAAGCAAAACTAAGTGAAACAAGAAGGTTAATCTGCTGCTGAACTAAGGACTGCTTGGTCTCCTCTGGGTGTAATCCCTGGCAGAGTGCAGCCAATGTCTCCCCAGCACATCTGACAGCGACACAGACCGGCTCTGACACCGCTTCCCTCCAAGTAATTGGCTCCTCAGTTTAATGAATCTGTGGATGAGCTGTTTCCTCTGTTTGCTTAATGAGACATCAGCTGTCTGAACTTTAACCTTGAAGCAGAAGAACAGCATCTGACTTAACAGCAAAGAGTTTGCCCGAGCAGCCAGCCACAGCAGACCTCCCTGATTAAAGTCAATGGGCGATTCAATGGAAAGATTCAGATGTGATTAGGGCAGAGGGAAAAATAACCCAAACCAAACCCAACACAGTCAGGGTAGCATTAATAACCTCTCCCATATCTACTGCTTCTCACTTGTTCCTTTGGCAGGTCACCAGAGAATTACTAATAGAGAATGGTGGCATGTAACCGGAGCTCGGTTGAACCAGGCTCTGCAAAGGAAACTTGAGTTCATTTTGAACATTAATTCAAAATGGGTATTGCAAATTCCAGAGGAAAAATCACACAGAGGGCTATTAAATAGATACAATTTCTGGCTTAGAAAGCACTTCAATCAAAAGCCAAGAGTATTCTAAGAAATATCACAACATGCTTGTCCTTACATGTGTTATTTACTAGGGAGGGAGATCACTGCACAGCATTTACAGACCAAATCACTGTCCTTCTTCAGGATCAGAGAGATCACTGCTGGTCTCCTGCCACTGTCCAAACCCCTCCCTAGCTGAAGATGAGCCAGGAGGGATTTTCTCACTTCAGTTACCTGCAGTAAAGATTAACTGGAAAAGTTAACTGCAGTACATGAGAAAAACATTTCAATGTCCCAGTGATCACCTATTTCTCAAGACTCTTCTGCAAAGCTGTTTTATCGAGTAACTTACATAAGAAAATGGTTATTTTGACTTCCAAATTCCCCATGAACATTTGTAAACTTCTGAAGACAGAAAATACCTGTTTATAGATTGTGTTTTCAGCAAGTGTCTTCCATCAGTCAGAGCTGAACCCATTTCCTTTGGCTCCTCCAAGTCAGCAAGAAAAGTCAATGGAAAATTCTTCTGGCTTTTTTTTTTTCCTGCAACTTCAGCATGGGATGGAGTCAAAGCTGATGGACCTGTTGTAGGGATGAGGACAGTTTCTTGGCCATTCAGCACAATGAGCAGGTGGCTCTAATGAGGCCCTGAATATCTACTTGGTAAAGGGAGTTCAGAAGTCTGAGGTGGATGGAGACTGGGGCACCAAGCAGAGGACCAGTTCTGCTAGAGGGGGGATTTAAATGACTGAGTACAATGAAAACAATCCAGACGAGGTCCACAAAGAGGTTCTCAGCATCCCAAATACACAGCAATAAGCAGACATAAAAAGTGCCCAAGCATGATCTTTTCATGTCCTTGATGTGGGACTAATGGTCAAACACTTTGAATGACCACTGTTGTTCCTGCATCCTCTGCAAGCACATGAGCAACTGGCACAGCCTGTGCCAAGACCATTAGTGCTGCCTGTGTTCAGCACTCGCACCCCACTGGAATTCAGATTAACATGTAAAAGTCTAAAGTACTGACAGGCTCTGGGAAATTCTAATGAGCCAAGAAAAATGGCCTTTCCACATTAAACTGGAAATCTAAATGAAATTATTTGATTACTAAATCCCCATTTGTTCCCTGTGTGTTTAAATACAGAGCTTTCCATTCTGCTCAGGGAAGATGAAGTGAAAGTAAAGCACACACAGTTTTTAAAGGGTTTTTCTACTGGGAAAGAAATGAAGATGCTTAGTTAAAAGAAGTAGTCACCACAGCCTTCATTAAGTAAAACACACCACTTGTTATTCCCTGCAGGGAAAGGAATGAAAGAAAGTTATCAGCAGACTTGGTTCCCTGGCAAGAGAGCTCACAAATGAACAACCACTGCTGCATGATGGGTTCAGAGTGGAAGGATAAGAATTGGTGGATCCAGGGAAGAGCTTCAAAAGCATCCCAAGGGACATGCACTGCTTCTTCCCAGGCACCCTTCACAGCCCAGGTGTTTTCTGTGTGCATGGGTGTGTGGGTAATATTCACAGAGAAGGGAAAAGGAGGGGAGCCATTTCCTTCCCACTACCATATTGCAGCCCAAAGGCTTGCTGGAAAGCCACAGTTTCTCATGTGTAATGTGTGGTCAGCTCCTAGGAGGAGGCACACCAGGGATTGGTTTTCCATCGCCAGAGCTGGGGATTACCACTGTCTGTAGTATTCCACCTGCCCGTATTCCAGGGGAAAACTTCATATTCTCACATCACAAGACAGACCAAGAAGCAGCTGATTAAATAGTAAAACAAGGGTTTCATTTGCTACCATTCCCTCTTCAATTTTACATCAGGAAATCATTGAAATGGAAAAGAGGAAAACTAAAGTGAATGGCAAATCACCCAACCCATGCAGCAGTTCTGTTCACAGCCATTCAGGATACTCACCTGAAGAGAATGCATCTGTGAACTTGACCTAATAGTTGTTTACATCACCCAAATACTTGCACTGGTGGTTCCTGGTAGTTACTTCCTCCTCCTAAATCCCATTTCTTTAGCAATGACTGCTCACTGTGAACTACACCCAGATGTGCCATTTAAATCTTTACACCTCTTTTTGCACACATCATGAGGAGGGATGTCCTGCTGCCCTCCAAATCTGTGAGAGAGTTAGCACACGATTTGCAGTTAGTGGCTTTCTCAGGGAGGGAAAACCCAACAAAACTAACATAGAGGTGAAGCCCTCAAGGGTTCAGAGTTACATTATTCTGCGCAGCAGCCTGCACTTGAGCCCCAGCTGCATTTTATACCTTCGAGAGCATACAGCTTAGTCTAGAGAAACGTTCCATCCAACCCTTCCAAGCACTTTTTCCCACTCGTGTAAGAAGGAAGCAATTGATTAAGGTACAAGTTTGGTTTAGAGTATAAGAAACCTTAGCAAGTCACAATATCCATTATTAATGTCAAGATCAGTATTAAAAAGGAATCATCTTTTGTTAACTACACAGATAAGGCATCTACACACCCAGAAAATGAAAACTACAAGATCCTCATAAATACAAAATTTATGTGGAATTTCAGGAAAAATACCCATATGTATAAATTTGTAACACCTTTTTATATAAAAGACAATCCTGTATAACATTCCCATGAAGAAACCCACATAACAAGTGTTGCCCAGCACGGCTGCAGCATAGAAAGAGTATTCCAAGACACACATACAAGTTTCACACAGATCTCAAGGACGGGAGGTTGGTATTTCCAGCCTCTTTACAAAGTAACCTGCTGGATTTTCGGAATGACTTGGTTTTAAGCATTCACGTTGAGCTCCATCAGGGACTGGTTTTCAGAATGGCATGCATCCCATTTGAAATTGAAATTGGTTCTCAAAAAACCCCTCCAGTCATTTTTGACATACAGCTCTGGTTTACAAGCCTTACAGCCCTTTTGAACAGTGCTAGGAGCAGCTTCTCCAAGGACATTTTGTCTATACTGAAGCTGCAAGAACAAGTTAAAATTAATCATAAGAGAACAGAGATAACAGAACACTCAGATTGCACAAAAGGTTGATACTGACTTTTTTTGTTGGAAACACACCAAGTTTAATACTATTGTAATAGTCTAATTAGTACTATACTTGCATGACTCAGGCAAAATGTGGTTTAGTGGGAAAGAAACCTGGTTCTGGAAAGTACACGAATATTACACTTTTACTGCATAGCTAATGGTCTTCCTGTTAAACACAACTACAGCCTTTATAGTGTTTTCTGCTTGTTTGCCAGATAAGCATTAGTCAAAGTGGAGTATCTCCACTATCATGCTACAATATTTTTCCTACAAATGTAAAACTACATTGGAGATATCAATGCAATCATAGCACCTACTTGTCTGAAGTCTTTGCCACAATTTAGTGATCTAATAAGATACTTCAATACATGTTGAATATACTCAAGCCTGAACTAGCAGCAATATTGCCGACTTTATTAGTGAAAACACAGGAGTAATGACATGCATACTACGTTCAAGAATCATAGACTGGTTTGGGTTGGAAAGTATCTTAAGATCATCTAGTTCCAACCCCCTGCCATGGGCAGGGCTGCCTCACACTAAACCATAGCTCATTTCCAGACTCATGAGAGATAAACTGCTGTCACTACTTAATCCCTACTCATCAGACAGTGATCTTGCAGTTAGATCTATTCAATAGAAAATACTGAGTATCTTCATTTTAAACTATCCAATCTTAACAGTGACGTGTAAGACCAGACCAAAGTCACCATTACCCTCTATCTGTGCTGAATACAGTCCCACGTGGTTTTCAGTGGCTGGTAGTTTTGGGAATATATATACTCTTATCTTATACAAATTCATGTAACTGAATGCACACATCAACTCCTGCTTCTCTCATAGAATATGGTTAAAATTCTGTTTTTCTTTAGGCTTTTAAGAGCTCCTGATCAACAGATAATGAACAAAGAATGGAAACAACAAATCTGTACTTCGAGCTTTTAGGTGCAGAGTTCTTCCGTCCGGACTACAGTAGCCACAGTCTCCTTCATTTTGGCAAACAAAAGCTTAGTTTGAGTTTAGTGTTGGGGTTTTTTTAGTTTGGTTTTATTTTTACTTTTTAAAGAAAAAAGCTGCTGTGTACCTCAACTGCTGTCTGCAAACTTCTACGATGCCCAGTTACATGGGACAACACCCAAATAACACCAACTGTTCTCACTACAGTGCAATGTGTGGGTGTGTATACATATATTATCAACAGTATGTTGTCACACACGTGAAAGTGTATTTACATGTGTCCACTGTATGAAATTCAAGCTCCAGATTGAGAACATTCTTTTTGACAATTCAGATTCAATATATGCAGTGTAATTTAGTTCTTTGTGCAGACAAATGCAAAGTTTCTACCGTGTATTTCCAAGACACAGTATGCAACAAAACAGACAGGAAAAGTGAAGTTTTCTTAGGAAATATGTCCTTTATGGGCACTGAAAAAGGAACAACAAATCTTTCAACACAAATTGGCCTTATTAATTTCAGTCTCAAAAGAAACTAGCATTTTGCGCTTGCAACTTGCCTCTTTCAATGAGAGACAATCTCACCTCTGATGCCTCTTTACTCTTGCAGAGCAAGATGAAACTCATGCATGTTAGCAAGGTTTACACAATATAGACTATAAAAATTAATCAAGATTAAGACATATCTTAAGCACAGTCACACATCAACAAAACAGAAACGTACAGGATCTCACTGTAGGTATTCCTTACCGGAAAACAAAGCCTTATATATTAATCAAGCCAAAGGAGGGAAATACTGATAGCTTTAATGACTTAAGTTTTCTAACCACACCTAGTGCTGTCTACCTGCAAGCTGTTTTCACTTTAACAGTGCAATAGACATACATTTATCTTGATATAAGAAGAAAATGCATCTCCTCACTACCCACCTGCACCCCTCTCTTTCCCTAATGTGCTGATTCCAGTGGCAAAAAGCAGAAAAGCAACCAAAGGTTAAAACCTTAAGTGCCTCTTCAGTTACTATTACTAAAGCAGTCAGCTTGAGTTCTGCCTGAAGTATTCTGAGTGGGAAATGGCAGAACTACGCTGCATATGACAAGCTTGTACTGGCAAGAAATACACAATGCAAAGTGAATATTTCTTGCTACAATCTCTTGAAGGGGAAAAAGGAAGAAAAAAGTCGTGCTTTGGCAAAAATCCCTCCTGACCAAAATAATTTCCTTTAAGCCTTTTAAAAAGTTCAAACATATTTTAAACATTTAGCTGCCATTCTTTCTGAGCCTGAGGTTTTCAATTACTTAAACTCCTTAGGTCAAAAGACTCGGCTGACAAGCTTGAGCTGTGCAGCATGCCTCTGAATTACCAACAACTGGAAAACCTGGGGGCACACTGCATGATAAACTTCCAAAACAAACATTAATAAAAATGAAAGAGAAAGGTGCTTCAGTTGAAAGTGATAAAAATAAACCCACTGTACACAACATTTAATAGAAGACTAGTAAGGTGCCTTCTTTCACTACTGTATCACTTATCTAGTGCTTCTGTGGCATTTGGAAACAATACACATTCAGACAGGAAAGTAACAGTCCAACAAGCTACTGTAAAGAGTTAAAAGTCCTGATCTTGCTTAGGTCAACGCTTACACAAGCACAGATGACCATTTTACAGCTGGTGAACTGAGACTTATGTCCCTTTTCTCTTCCAAGACTTCAAACAGATACGATACACTTACTTTGATTGTCATGGCTAAAGTTATACAACACACAGCATCTGTGCTTATAAAACAAAGTAAGCAAGTATTAGCTTTAAAAAAAAACAAACTCCAAACAACAAAAAGTAACCCACAGAGGTTTTGCGTAAACACAAATGACAAATCAAGTGTAAGCTTCAGCTTCAGACTCAGGGTCTGATATGTCTTTGGTCCAAGTGTACAAAATACACCACTGACAAAAAACCCTATAGTCCATTATCAGCCACCTGACTCTTACGCTGTCTTACTGAGCTTTCAGTCTCTGAAGCAGCTAAAGGCTGTTCACTTATGTCTTCAATTTCTTCTTCCCCCGATTCTTTTCCAAGTGCTAAATCCTCCTGTGAGTCATCAGCACTTGAATTTGCTGCATCTTCTTCATCTGAGACATCTTTTACGTCTGCATTCCCTTCTGCATCATCTGCAGAAAGCTCTGCAGCCTCCTCCTGTTCTTCTAATGCAGCATTCTCTACATTATCCTTTGTAATTGCTTCTTCTAAACAAAAGAAGAGATTCAAATACTGAAGTTAGACAATCGCAGAACAACGTCTCTTAAAGTTACAGCATCATGTATGTATTCTGAATATTCATGAAATTTATTACTGCAAACTTGCACAGGACTGCATTCTCCTTATCTTTCAGTTATTTCAGATAAATCTCCAGTAGTATTTCTCTGCCATTTTCATTTTTTTTCTTGCATATTGGGCAAAGATAGCATTCATTTTGTTCCACCACATTATAAACTAAAGACAGCAATTTTACTTGACTCCCCCAAGAGTCAAACCATTATCAAACAAATCAAACACTTAGGTAAGCCAAGTGGACAGCATACTGCTCAAGTACGCATAGGTGGGCTGTTCTTCTGATAGTGAGGAACATCTAAGATTTCGAAGATGGTTATTTTGCACACTTAAGAATTCTAGATTTGGCTAAAGTCTTATTGTCAGGTGTCACAGATACATCTTCATCTTCACAGCAAATACACACAAATGTACACAACTACAAAACAGATTTAAGTACAGTTAAGTTTTGACTTCACTTAACACAAACGTACCAAAATGTGTTCTGGAACTTAACACACAATTGGTGCTGACAAGAGAATATTCTGTGTGCAAGGTTTTGCCTCCCATGATCATAGGGAGCAGAATAATATTCAAAAGCCCTCCCACCAAGGATCAGGAAGATGTGAGTGTTCTTCTTTTATTTTAAGGAGATGCAATGCCTTCCCCTGTCTCCACACCTGCAGTCTCTGGACTCATTTGATTCCCTCCATCTCATCCTTTCCCCAGCAACAAATAATGAAGACAATTTAACAGGTTCAGAATCCTGCATCTCCTAATATAAAATATTCCCTATATTAGGATGTGGAAGTGTCCTGCCAAGCAAATTCCTCTTGATATTTAAGCCAACAGGTCTAGTGAATATGCACATCCATAAAATACACAAACCCTTCAAGACTAGAAGCTAGAGCAAATTACTGTTGGGTTTTGGGGTTTCTTTTCTTTCTGCTTTGCTAGCTTCCAGGTGGATGTTTTGATATCAATATTTTGATATCAATATTTTAGAGCCTAACATATTAATCTTTGTCAGTGTGACTAAAATGAATACCAGGATTACCGGTTCACATCTAAGTTCTTGACAGTGTATTGCCCTCCCTCCTACAAGTTTACATCTAAACCTATAGTACCTCACCCACTTAAGAGTTCTTACCAGATGTTTCAGTGCTGTATCTTGACTTGGATGGACAAAGGCAGTCTGAAATCAAAACCAGCATCTGCATAAAGATTAAAAGGAAAGGCATTTGTTAGCAGATCATCCCAACAGTTCCTGCACTTTTAAGTATTTTCTTACTCATCCTTTTAAGATAGACATAGAATGAGATTTAGAAAATTATATTCTCTTCCTCAGAGATAAGACCTAAATAAAAACACTGAAAGAAAGAGTTTTTTTCAGTGTATACCAACCAGCATTCTCTGTTTTCTACTACAAAGTTTCTGCCTCCTACTTCCCTAAATTTATTCAGTATTGGAAGTGCTGGCATCTGAAGAAGAGAAGCCCAGAACACAGTTGAGTATTTTTATTTATTTAAAACTTAGGAAACAATCTTGATCAAGATTTTATGTATTTCAGGGTGTTATTCCATCCCTACCCCAGTTCTCCAACACAAGATGTGCACATCCACTTTTTGTGTTTGTTATTTAAAGCAGAACTTCAAATGCACAGAAGATATTTGTCTCACTGTGACATGCTAAGAATAATGCAAAAGGAAGAGAGACAGAGAAGACCATGTTAAATACACTTCAATCACTGAAAAGCTTTTTAGAAAAAGCTGAGATTAACTTTACATTTTTTCAGCTTTTTCATTTTTTATTTCTATTTTTAAGTGAAGGAGAAATAAGGAAAGTTTGTCTTAAATCTTCATATTCATTTGCTCCTTGTTAAACCAACTTGATTTGCACTTATTTGGTGAGGAAAGTTTAAATAAAGAAAAATGCAACTGTTTAAATTGTATAATCAAAGACTTTTGCTCACATAGAACAATTCTGTACACATATGTATAAAAATGTGTCTAAACACACACATTGCTTTGAAAATCAAATCCCTATACTACCAAGAAACACTAATATTTGGCCTGAAAGGCAGAGATCTAAGTGCCAGAAACAACTTTTACACTTCCTGCATGAATTTAGCGGCTAGTTAAACCAGTCGGTTAAACCAGTTATCAGCATAACTGTTTTAAACCACATCTGCAGTTGCAGAACATGCTCATGGATCAAACAATTAGTCTGAAAGAATCACAGAATGGTTTGGGTTGGAAAGGACCTTAAGATCATCAAGTTCCAACTCCCCCCTGCCATGAGCAGGGACACCTCACTTTAGACCATGTCACCTAAGGCTCTGTCCGACCTGGCCTTTAACACTGCCAGGGACAGAGCATTCATCACTTCTTTGGGCAACCTGTTCCAGGGCCTCACCACTCTCACTGTAAAGAACTTCTTCCTTATATCTAACCTGAAAACATCTATTCCCATCTGCACCTCCTTTTCCAGCTCAGTTTCTCATTTAATATTGATATTTGAGAGGTCACAGAGCCACACCATTCAAATATTCTAACAGGAAGTAATCCCAGCTCCACAGGTAAAGCAACTCTGGACTGTTTCCACTGATGAAACAACAGAGGGCTCAGGATATGGTCCTTAGTATTTGCATATATAGCTAATAGGTTTGTCTGAAAAACCTTCCTGATGTTTTAGAGATTGATATATGAATGCACCAGTTCTGGTGCAAGAGAGGTCAGATTTTTCAATAAGTAATAAGAAGTCAAACCAAAAGATCATGGGGAAGATAAGAAGTGATGTCAGATTTCATTAAAACCAAGCTGTAACCACAAAGCTATGCTCAGGAATAGAGTAAATCACTTAAACCCTGAATGTTCAAAGCCTTTAAAAAAATATTTCCATCCTTTTGATTAGGAGTGCAGCAGCACACTTAAATTGCTAACTCCCACAAACATAATCCCACTCCAGCTAATAAAAATCCATCAAGCCAGCGTTTTTAGAAAGTTAAAGTCTTCACACAATTCTGATCACATGCATTCAATCTTTAAGTACAAACTCTTAGATACAAGAGGCTGATATAAAACTCACTTGTTTAGTGGATAGACTAAAGAAATCTAAATCGAAGTATGGATTTCATAAACAGGTGAACTTACTTGAGTGAACCAGTCTCAACCTTTACCAGACATAGGCTACCAACACTGGAGAGTGGATCTGCAGTACTGAATGCTAGAGAATTTTACTAGAAGAGACTAGACTGTTTCAGTTGGAAGAGACCTATAATGATCATTTAATCCAACTGCCTGAGCAATTCAGGGCTGCCCAAGTTAAAGCATGTTATTATGGGGATTGTCCAAATGCCTCTTAAACACTTACAGGCTTAGGGCATTGACTACCTCTCTAGGAAGCCTGGTCCAGTGTTTGACCACCCACAGTAAAGAAATGCTTCCTAATGTCCACTCTAAACCTCCCTGGCATAGCTTTGAACCATTCCCATGTGTTGTATCACTGGATACCAGGGAGAAAAAAAGACATCATTAAAATAAGGTACTTCAGTGTATCTTACCAGTTAAGTTTATTCTTTTTTTCAAAATTTAATGCAAACCAAAAGTTCTAGGTAACTGAGAAAAAGAAAGTGATATGTTTTCTTACCAAACCAAGGAACAGGCCAATCAGTAAAGTAACTAAGATGAAGATTGCATATGACATCCAAACATGCATTCCAAGGGTGCCAGTGAAGTAACTGTGAATTTGCTGGAAATGAGAAAAAGATACTTAATAACTTTATACCTTGTGATTTATACTGCTGTCACCATTACATAAATCGATTTCTAAGACCTTTAATTTAACAGTATTTACACTCAAGTCTTCTCTCTGAAGCCCTGGTCACCCTTGAATGTCATGCTATAAATCTTTTGATACCATTAAAGCTTGTTTTTCTTTATGGAGCTGTTCACATTAAAAGGGTTTTTAAGCAAAAGATAAACAATTTCTTCTTCTTATGACACTCGGCATTCGAGATGCCATATGTCATCTTACTGTGGATAAATGTATGAGGAAGCCTCACAGCACACAAGAAAACATCAAAACATTCTTTATCCTTATATTCTGTAAGAAAGTGCCAACTGTCAAAGACAGAATGTCTGATGATGAACCCACAGCATGAACCTGTGCATTTGTTCTTATGGCCTGTGTTGTAGGAATGAGACCACCCAGTAAGCACCCATGATAACTACAGTCACAGCACTAATAGAAGTCTACGAAGCTGATTATTTAAGAAAGATAACCTATAACTTAAACATTTCAAAACCAAAAAAGCAACCAAATCAGGTTTAAATCAAGTGTCCTTTCATATCCACCTCACAAACACACCACCAAGTGAAAAAAATTAACCTCATGCAGTTTCATCCCCATAATTACATCTGGGAAGCAGAATGGTAGACACTTAGAAGTTGCACAAGATCAAAATACATCCTTAAATTTGTGAATTCATTCATTAACTAAAATTAAGCCATTTAGTTCTTATGTAATCTCTTTAGTTCTTAAAAGGAGCCACTCTAAGCAGACACTGAGTGATTCCACTTATAAATTTAAAGAGGATAACCTGAAAACAATATTAACATTTCTTTGAAGTCTGTTATTCAAACCTACAAATCCAACTAACTGAACATCACATTGAGTAAAGACAGTCTGGTAGGAAGTAAGCAATGACATTAGACCTCTTCCAAGAGCATATCCCTTAGAAAACAAACCACTACCAGCATTTTCTGAAGGTTAAAAAAAAGACCCTGGAATTTCAGTATTTAAATGTCAGAACAGCTTCCGACATTTATTAAAGCATATGTAGGAACAGCACAGCATAGAGTGAGGAAATGTATAGCTGTAATATTCATCAAAGCGGAAACCCAATTAGAGAAGGTTTCTTCCCAGAGCATTTGATCTTTCAGGAAGGAAACTAGACAGAGACAACATCAATACACAGCAACCATGGCAGAGAAATGCCAGAAGGCTATAAAAAGTTAATATTATCCAGTGAAAGAAAGACTCAAAGATAGCTTGCACAGGAAACCTAACAACTGAAAGTTTTGTTTGACTCTGGGTAAAATACTTACTGGAAGCAATATAAACTCTGTTCAAACTCTACTACATTAATTTCTTGTAGCACGTTACAATACTAAGACATTTTACTACAGTCAAATACAGTCTCTCAGTCTCGGCTAGACTTGAAGGTTTTGAGGAAGAACAGTACCAAAACCAGAAAGGTCTGAGAATTCTCCGTATTTGCATGCTACAGGAAAACCTTTAATAGCTCCCAGATTAAAGTATCTTGAAACATGTTTAAGTTCCAAGCATACTTCAGTGTATGTTCAGATTTTCTCCTTTACTGCTGATAATTACTGCCCAAATTTGTGCTGCTCCTATGCAAATGGCATCGAGTTTGAAATCCAGATGCAGAAATTCTTGCTAAAATAATAAAACCATTACCCTCTCTTCTCCTGCGCAACACACTAGATACAAACAAACTGCAGAAGAGCATGATTTACAACTCTGAAAATTAACCTGGATATAGGCTTTAGGAATAGTATTAACTGAAAGAACCTTGTAGATATTAAATATGTTCATGTTGTTTACAGCCATTTTTGCAGCAGCTCTCAAAACCCTACTTTATCCTGTTAGCACACTTTGATAGGACATTTTAACTATACCAAGATAAGAACAGTAAGTATTTTCAGTATTAATAATCTTTATAATCAAACTGCTATTTTTGGCTTAGTCTATTAGTACTACAGAATTCTAGAGCAAAGATACGATACAGCCAATGTACAGTCAACGTAAGGAAAATTTAAGTCTCATAAAAGGATAATAAAAATATTCAGTTAGGTTTTGAGTTCTAAAGAGATTATTATTATTTTAAGGGAGGATGGAAAACACTGCCACATAGTTACTTACCCTGATATATTCGGAGAGGTGAAATAGCCCTGCCATGCCATGCATCCTAGAAAACAAAGAAATAGAAGGAAGAGGTTCTAAGAGACACAGGAATTGAGATATACAACAAAATGCAGAGACCAGGAAAAGATACTATAGACTTTCAATGCCATTGAGGCCACAGTAACTGTCAGATGAAGGCTACTGCAAACAGACACATTTTCTCTGCATTACGTTCATTTAAGCCAGCTCACTGCAAAACACTGCAGCAAGGACTTGAAAGATAACATTTGAGCATAATCAAGAAATAGCATTTCCAAAGCTTAACCCTGTGCAGTCATAACTGCCTCTTCCCCACTTCACAGCAGCACGTAGCCCTGTACCTCCTCTCCCCATTACTAAATATCCTGCAGCTCTTCCTCATTCTCAGATGAAAAATAAGGGCACTCACTGGATCTTTGACAGGGGTGTACACATAATAACTTTAACCAGAATGAAATTCAGGCCACTCACATCTTCGCTTCACCCTTTATCTCATGCAGGCATTCTATGCTATATCAAAGCAAATCCAATGCTCTGAAAACAAATTCTGATGTACTGTGTAAGCACTACACTGTTTCTTATTTCAAAGGAGGACACAGGACTTCCTTGTACACAAATAAACAAAAAATCCTTCAAGCTAAAGGCTGCCTGCCCCAAGTAATCACAAGTCCTGAAGTAATAATCTACATACACATGCATTTAATTCCAGCACTCAGCAGATATCAAAACTCACACTTACATAATGCTCAGTGGCTGAACTTTTTTCCTATATGTATTTCCAAAGATGATATAAATAAGCCTTAGCAGGCATGAACAAAAGCAAATGCAGAAAATAAACTGCTTTTAAAAGGTGGGAAACTGAAAAGCAGGCTGTCAATACAGATTGCTTGTGCAAAGCCTACATGTCTAGGGAATAAAGGCCTTTTGTCTATAAGCTGTCAACATAGCACCCTGAATGAATAATGAGCTATAAAACATGTTTCTTGTTAATAAAAGCAAAGTGTTACATTATAGAAGATGGAGACTTCCATCCTGCCACAGGCTCCACAGCTTCCCATTTTTTCTCTAAAACATAACCTTGAAGATCTTCCAATGTCCGTGAGCCTCGGTATCTGCGAAATACTCCATCATTGGCACTGAAGAACCAGAAATAGGCATTAAAAGAGGTATCTCTTAAACTGTATCCACGGTAACAAAAAAACAAACCTAAAACCAAACCACCCCAAAATCCCCATATACACTATCTATAGATTTGACTTGCTCAAAGTTGAACACCTAAGCATTTTCAGTATGCTTTGAAACTGAAATCCATGCTGGAAGCTCTCAGTTTCTAAGCAGCATGAGCTTTTTGCCATTTATTAAAACTGCTCTTTTTCTTAAATATTCACTCATGCTACAGCAAATACAAAGCATGAGGTTGACAATCAAACCATTTCTAGACAACTCAGAATACCATGATTTAATTAATGGTTCAATGATTGAAGGATGACATCATCTTATTGAAGAAGAAATACAGTACACATCTTTTTTAACCTGTTTTTAACAGTATTTGTAAAAGGGAACATAATAAAGTCACTTAAACTAGAGAAAAGCCTCAGATGAGGACTTCATCATACAGTCAAAACTCCAGCAATAACCTGAACTGAAATAAAAAGTCAGTATTCCTTCATTTTCACTACAAGTGACAAGGAGGAGGCAATAGCTACATATTGGTACTGAGTCAACAGATGAAGGATTCTAAGCAGTAACAGAAGCAGTACAACAGTGGAAAATTTCTGTACTGTTTTACATGCAACCTATGTAGTCACTTATTCAAATGAGAAATTTTAGTGACACTTGGATAAGGTCAAGTATGTCTGCTCACATGTTGTCAGGTTTCTAGAAGGCAATGCTGCAGACCTGCACCAGCTATACTAAGTATTGTTTCCAGACTGAAAAAGCATCACTTCAGGTACAAAACTGTTTGTAGGAGAACCTTCCATCTTAAGTTAAAAGTACAACCTTTCTGTTCATTAAGTGCACTGAGTTCCTAAGAATGTTTTAGAGATTGACAAAAGTGAAATAAGCCAGTTGTTCATCTTCCACGCCACTGTTTGAACAGGACAGGAAAAAATATATACTGAACAGGCAACTGTTTCTAGTATGACACACTTACTGGTAAATTGTAGGAAGTGTTGTAATAAAGAAACGACCACTCAAGCCTAGAAAAAGAACAAAAAAACACATCAAATGGTTCGATAAGTCTGAAATTTCTCAGCATTCTGACTTATCTATAAATACCTACAAATCTATATTTGTATATTAGAAAGCAGCAGACTGCCTAGCTTTTACCACTCTTTCGTAAATACAGGTTAACAGTTTCGCTTCAAAAATGCTACAAACTGTAACAGACATCAAATACTGCCAAGAAATTACGGTAAAATGCCGATCTTGAAGAATGTTTACTGCAAGGTAATTTTTCTACACAGATTTCTTAAATTGCTATCTGCACACAGCTGAAGTTTCTGACCAGACCAGCAATGTGCCCCTCCAACCAAGACAAAGAGCCATACTAACACACCCATAATTCCAGGCTACTGTGTGCTTGTGTCTGTGCATAGTCTCATCCAGATGACCTTTAGAAAGTAGGGCCACAATAGAAGACAGCAATGACAATAATGACTTACAATTCATCCTCTAGCTGACTAGAAGTTATTTCTTCCAAATGATCCACACATACTGCATAACCAGTCATATCCTGTAGGAAGGCTCAATCTCTTTCATAAACATGACTGTAGCAAGACAATGTTTTGGATGTTTCTAGGTTCTTATCCTTCCTTCATATACATCATTCCTCTCTAGGTAAATACAAATGGTATGCCAACAGGTCGACAACAACGTTTCAGATGTCTCAGTATTCTGTAAAATACTGCTAACTTAAGACATAAGAGTCATTTTTGCACCATCCACAAGGGTGGGTCACAGAATCATTGGGTTGGAAAGGACCTTAAGATCATCTAGTTCCAACCCCCCTGCCATGGGCAGGGATGCCCCACACTAGGACCATGTTGCCAAAGGCTCTGTCCAACCTGGCCTTGAACACTGCCAGGGATGGAGCATTTACCACTTCTCTGGGCAACCCATTCCAGTGCCTCACTATCCTCACAGTAAAGAATTTCTTTCTTATATCTAACTTGAACATCCCCTCTTTAAATTTGAACCCATTACCCCTTATCCTATCACTACAGTCCCAGATGAAGAGCCCCTCTCCAGGATCCTTGTAGGCCCCATTCAGATACTGGGTCATGCCATCATTTTGAGCATCAGAGATAAGACAGCAGAAAGGGTAAAGGAAGGTTGAAGTAAGGCTTCAAGAGTCTAACTAGAATTGATCCCCACACTGTAAGCACATGCTTCACTGACTGGCAAATACATAGTAATCTTTTTACAAGTATCGCTAGAGAGTTACAACGTAAATCACAGCACAGAGGAAAAAAAACCAAACCAAATCATCTAAAAGCAGCTTGAGGGGCAGAAGGCTCTGAAATTCCCCAGCCTTGCACTCAGTATTGCTACAGAGTAATAGGTGCAAGTGCTTCCAGCTTCACTGCTGCATGAAGTACACTAGCGAAGATCTCCCAGCACATGGCTCAGCTGTAAAGCAAAAAGCTCCCTAACATCTCAGAAGCAGGCTGGCTGTACAACTCCACTAGCTAAGCTGTCAGATGAAGATATTCACTCTGCTTCCAAATCTGAAGAAAGTCAGGGCTACTTGACACTACCCCTTCCTACCAATTAGGAAACATGCAAGTGAGAGGAAGAACACACCTAAGTGCTTTGTAATACCATTTATTATTCAACACATCCAATTTAAAGACTGCAGGAATGAAAAATGTGCTACTAATGGAGTTTATTTGGGGGAAAAAAATACTTCAGAGATTATAACCCCTACATACAGAGTCTAACTCCATTAGTAAGGGCTAAATTCCTCTAGCCAGCAACTGCCATTCATATAAATTATCAAAATAAAGAGTACAAATCAGTTATTTAACTTTTCTTTTTATAAAGTTCTGTGAAAGTCTTTTGGGAAATTAAGTCCTAATTCGGCTTTCAATAAAGCAAACATCTTTTGGCGCAAGGAATAAGCTGTGGAAAAAGGATCGTTGCAAGAGAGCTTATGCCTTTAGAGACAATCATGAGCCAGACTGAACCAAGCCAAGTATTTTGAAAAGTTTCAGTAGTAATGTTTTTCCTAGTGCGAATTCCCTCATGGAACAGGCCAAAAACGGTTGTGGGTTGGGTTTTTTGTCATTGCTGTTGTTTGGGTTGGTCAATGGGATTTAAGATATTTAAATCAAACCAAGTACAAGCACCTTTAAGGTTCCAAAAAGGAAGCCATCATCATTTCAACTTTTCAGCTTTCTGCCTTTATTGCTATGACAGGTGGGGTGGTGGAAAACTATAAACCAGCTGAAAGCTGTGCCAGCACAGCGAGGTATAAAGTAAACAAGAACACAAGTGTACAGTAGAATTAATCAAGCAGACAGCACAGCTGCACAAGAGAAACCTAGGTGGAGAGCCATAAAGAACATAATGAGCTTAAGAGAAGAGAAAGTCACAGGAACACAGAAAAGAGTCTCTAAAATTCTTACAAATGCTAGTCAGGCAAATAGAAAACTAGCTCTCTTACCAGTAGCCTAATCTAAAGCTACTATCAACAGTCTCAGAATAAATAATGACATCTACAAAATAGAAAAATCTTTTTGCCAAAATGCATCTAACCACTCCCCAAATTTTAGTTGGAGGTTTGTTGCTTATCTAAGGTACCTCCTTTGATCAGTAAAACCAGTTGTGAGCAGCCAGCTATAAAAGGCTAAGAACAGACAGTAAATTGGTCTTGTGTGTGCTTAATACAAACTTGAATTGGGTAGTTAACTTGAAATACAATTAAGCATCTGTCTTTGCTTGCAAATCAAACACCGACATGCACCCACTATGAAGTCAACAGCTACTCAAGAATAGGAGAAAACCTTCAGTATTTGCACATGCACACCCTAAAATACACAGAGAACACAGATGTCATCTAAAAATACAGCTGCTTTCATCCAATAACTACTCAAAGAAGATTACAGAAGATGCAAGAAGTCTTGTTTTAACAGCTAAATGTTGGGATTTGAAGCTTAAAGAAGACTTCACAAATATACAGAACTTTGAGATTGGGAAGCATCTCCATTACTGGACCTTGAAATACTGAGTGTTTCAATAGAAAAAAAGGTAACACTAAGCACTAAGACACCAAGCAACTGAAATATGCTGTGAATCCATTAAAGCTCTGGTGGACTTAGTATTTGGGCATCTGCTGTAATTAAGCACTATGAATGGCTACTTTCTCCTGCAGGTTTTGGAAGTGTAATTTTATGCACCTCTGCATTCATCTAGCGGTTTTCCTCCCATTTAATGCATTTCTTAATACTTTCAATTTGATGAAGGTGTTATATAACCAAAGCTAATTAAGGTACCGTTGTGCAAGCAAGAACATGAGATAAAGCCCTTAAGCACACCAACCGAAAGCCTGAAGCATAAGCCTATAGTAAAAATACCTCAATAACTTTGCAAAGCTTCCAAAGGACCTCATACATCTTCAACATTACATCAGCACCAAAAGGTTAAATACGTAATAAATCTCTGTTTTCCAGTTTGGGTATTCGTTAGTTTTAGAAGAGGCTGCAGTTTTCATGCTTTGTGCTGACCTGGATATTTCAGGCATATTACACATGCTTTGATACAAATTCATCAGTTTGGGTCAGCCCTTTGACTTGCAGAAGTCAAACATTCTCAGAGGTCAAGACTCTCAGCAATTAGAAATTCAAATATTTAAAGAACTTCTGGTTAAAAGTCACATTTAAGGTCTTAAGAACCTGGTATCACTCTGCAGTCAGAAAAATTCAGGCCAAAAGAAAGCATCAAGTACATGACCCCTTCAGATCCCAACACAACCATTCAAGTTTTTTCACCAGGAAGAAAAATTTGAGACCTTAAGTATTTTATTTTTAGAGCCTCGATTCTTAAAGTGCATTTTTAAGTTAGTCATATCCAAATCCACAATCAAGATGAAAATCCTTTTATTTGAATACTGTATAAGCAAAAGAATCCCTGTCTAATTGGGAGAAAACAGGATAGGATTATAACGAAACCCCATCTGCAGTCTTAACTCCAGAGTAATCATTAGTTTGTTAATGTGAAGAAGTTGGCTTTAAATTTACATCTATGAAAAAAGTAATATTTAAATTCATCTGTTTCAAATACAGTTAAAAATTAATATATACACTAAAGGAGAGCCCCACATCAGCAGCTTTTTGGCATAAGGTTTTATATACTTCTAAACTTTTAACAAAACAGTAACCTATACAAGGTCTAGAGCAGCTGTCATTTTCTTGTGAACTTCAATTGCTGTATCTGAGATCAGAGTTTTAGTAATTTCCCTGCTGTGAATTTGACAAAGCTCACTTGTTCAGTGTGTTTTCAACTAATAAAATGGACATATTTTCCACTCACTTTTAATGTTTAAAAGTAAAAATCAGTAAAGCTTAGCCTTTTAATTCTAGTAATATCTCTGCCTAACTCCATCAGTCTTTTGATACTGCCGATAAAATCCTTTATCCCCTCAAAGCCAAAACAAGCATGAAGCACTCCCAAGAGATGCAGAGTCTTAAACAATATTGGTACTGCTTACACAAACGTGTTCAGAACTTTGGAAGGCGTCACTAAGGGAATAAATAAGACTGTATTCATGTTTCAGTGGACAGTTAGGAAACCCTTTTTAGAAACACATTTGCAGATGTGCATCACCAACAGAAAACAACAGTGACATCTACTTTAAAGCATTACTAAAATTAAACAAGGCTATCATCCAGCACCATCATGGAAACAGTTAAGAATTTATTAAAGCAGGCTCACCCTGTGGTAATGTTACCACACCCTGAAACTCTCTGTAACTGGAGGCTACAGAATTAGATTCTTGTGCAGACAGTTTGGAGAGAGGAATGAGACAGGCAACAGCTTTCAATGAAGTAGATTAAAATAGAGAATAAGCCCCTTTTAATACAGTATTAAGCCACGTAACTCCCCTAGTTCATTAATCCTTCAAGTTTATAAACTTAGGCTTGCAGGTATGAACTCTATGGAGAAACAAAATGTAGATAATATTATTTTGATTTAGAAACCTCTTTTCTGACTTGGCTGGTATCCCAGATATTCCAGTAAAAGAAAGCACACCCCAGGATACTAAGTGGAACTTATAGTAAATAATCCCTTTCATTAAAAGTGTTTCATACTCTACCTGGTTCTTGAGTGACATCCACCTTTCCAATAGTGATATCTAGATGTTCGCTTTCCCTTGCAAAATTCTCCCATGTCAATTCAATCTGTCGACAAGCTGAACACCAAGGAGCATAGCTGGAGAGGGAAGACAGATTAAATATATATTAAATATATATCAAACACAAAAAAAAAATTGCATTTTTCTTCAAGTCTACAAAGACAATCAAGTAGGTTTTTATCAATCCCTATGTTCCTTCTCATGTTATTAAAACAAAACCAGATCTCCACAGATTTGAGAAATTCACATCCAAGGCCCACACCATTTGTGATATATTCTATTTGCATATGAAATAAATCCATTTCCATGGCAGCTATCTGAACTATTGAAGCCAGTCTGTCCTCTGAAGCAGTATCCTTCACTGTAACACTTTGCATTGACTTCCTGCATCTCAGAACTTCTAGAAATCACATTTGCCTTAGCCCACTACTCGGTATATCCAAATATTCCCTTTCTGACAGCATGGTTTGATATTTAAAAGGAGTGCATATCAAATTCCTACTGCTCAGAACAAATGTCCTTCTCAAGTCTTGTTTTCCCCCAGGATTAATTTCAGCAAAATAAGAAAGCATTTTTCAAGAGCGGAGTTTTCTATACTACCAATTGGAATAACCAAACTAAGTTGGCAGTTGTTACTAATAGTATCAACACAGAGACAGAACAGCTAATTAGAGAGGGTAATACCAGATAACGCTTAAATGCTGATAACCCCCTATTTGCCATCTGCATGTATTTTACCACAACTTGGTTGACAAAGTCTGTGTCAAACTTGTGCAGCTGGCAATGGTCTGGCATATATGCAATTAAGGTAACATAGAACAGCTAGGTATAGCATGTAACTGAGCCATGGCAATTGACCATACACAGACTTACTCTTTTACAAATGAAAAGATACCTTTACATGATTTAAGCTAACGTACTGGGGGGGTGGAGGTGGAAATGTATATAGGCAGATTTCTGGTAGCAAAAGTTGTGGGTCTAGAAACACACTACTCACAGTAATTCATAAATGCTACCACACTCCTCATCCATTGTTAGCAACAGAAACAAATTTCTTCATGGGCAGAGTCCAATATCCTTGTCAGCCACATAACTACTACAGTCTAACTGGGATCTCTAGAAGGAACTCCCTTACTCCTTCAGTTTCTCTGTCAGTACTATAATCTGACCTGAAGAATGGCACTTCCTATTCTCTGGCTCTCTTCTGATCAGGAATGATTACTTGGTAGTGGCTGCGGACAGAGATCTCTCCAGCCACCTGCAGATGTTTCATGTAAATAAGACTCAAGCCAAACCACGTAATTCCAAACAGAAGAGATAGCATCAAACTTATTCTGAGTATCTCATGGTAGTTTTGAAATCTCAGTATTTAAAAAAGGAAATTGTGACATTTGGAAGTTAAAAGGATACAACTTAAAAATACATGTTGTATTTAACTGTACTAGAAATCTATGATTCTAAGTATGAAAGCAAATACCTTGGTTCTTTGAATCAACATCATTCTGTGCAAGAATATCCCAAAAAAGTACATAAATATTTTCCTGCCAAGAAACAGACGCTTGGCATCTTTTAAAAAGATGCTGGAAACAAGTTTCACATGCAGTGCTGTTTACCATTGTGCTGCTGGCCTACAGAGGGCTTTTAATTAATAGTTTGACAGATACTGTCGTTTAAAAACAGTATTAGTTAATGACAGTAGCTTGACTGATAAGTAAGAAACTCCATACATCCATCAGATAATGCTGCTGATGTTGCGCTAAAATTAAAGAATGAAGTTGGAATGCTTTCTAAATGCAGCTTCTCTAAATGCATGAAACTCACACCATGAGATTTTCAAGATTAATACACTCGTTAGCCTGTTTAAGGCACTATCTGATGTTGAAATAGAAATTTGGGCCCTAGCAACATTTACATTTGACATTCATGAGCATTTCTCCTAACTGAAATCAAATGGAATATTCATTATACATGGCTGATATTGATGTAATTATAAATATTTTCTTTAGCTCAAAGTAGCATTAAAATCTACCCATTTCACAGTTTGGTTGTAACTGAACATAACAGCAAACTTCAAAAGCAGCCCCAGTTGCTGGCTTCCTAGTTTTTATTACCACCACTGGATATGGGATGGCAACAGTGACATCTGATGCTACAAGATCCATCCACTCATGCTGAACACTAGCATACGCAACCAGTATTAAAATATTTACTTTACATTTCTGCAATTACATGTCCAATTTTGCCAGCCAGTAAATGCCCTGTCCCTACACATATACAAAAGAGAACTTGCAATAGACATCAGATTTTTCAAGAGCTATCACTGCTGTTTACTTTAACATCCTCACTTTTCTGAGGCTTTAATATCTTGCATTTGTTATGCAGCATTTGAAGCACTAAGGCATCCAGGATTCCCTTATTGTTTCTCCCAGTCTTTAAACCTTTCTTTAAGTAAGTACAGAAGAGTAAAACACTTAGGTCACCTTTATCAAAAGTTTCCAAAAGTTTTTTGCACCCTGAAGAACTGAAGCTTAAGGAGGTACTTTACTTCAATGTAGGCTTCTAATGAATCCTTTAGAACTGTGACTTACTCGTATTCCTACAGGAGTCATTGTATAACTATCATTCTTATATTCCCCAGACAAAAATCTGTAGGAGTAGAAAAGCAGATCCATGTGTGCGCTGTGAAACCAGTCTGCATTATTTTTCATCAAGTCACAAAATGCAAGACCAGGTCACTTACAAAAGCAGATGTAACCAAACTTCTCAGGCCATACTCCACAGACACACAAAGACATAATTAGCACCTTGTCAACACCATCAAATCTGGGGGTTGTTGTTCCGGCTTCTCCCTTTGCACAAGGAGGTACCTTCAGCCATTAACTTGTTTCTGTGCCCTACAAATGTGCCAAATAAACATCACTTAAGTCTTTCCAATATAAAATCAAAGTCCTTTGGAATTTAAATCAAGACCTGGGCACCTGGTTAAGGAATTTTCAGTAGCCTGTTGAACATTAAAAAGCAATTTACTGAACTCCACATTTAAAAATCAGACTGAAAACACCACATAACTGTAAATTACACATTGCCAAGTTATTCACTGCAGGCAGGTAAAGCACATTTCTCAACCCACATTTCATTTGTGGCATTACCAGAGCTCTTACATAGCACAAAGTTTTACAACTGAAATATCCTCACTGTCTACTCTCCACAAATAAAGCAACTACCACCTATCTTCTAGTCAGGTGCATTGCAAGAACAATTGACCAAAGTGGATTATTATCACTATTTCAAAGTAGCTGAGTGTTTTCAAGTTCCTACTCCAATCAATTACAATACTTTTTGAGACAGCATAATGCTTTTTGAGACAGCATAAAGAAAGCAATTCAAAAGCAAGATTTCAAACTCTTAAAGTCAAAGACAAAGTCTATGTCTATCTCTGATCTAAAGCATAAAAGATGAAAATTCGGTTTACAAATATCAGCAACTTCACTGACGGCTGCAATAAAAAACATACTTCAGTTAAAACTAGGTGGAGCGAATGTGCCATTCACTAGAGTTGATCAGTAAACTCCAAATGACTTCACTAAGATTTATTGATTTTCCAACTCCAAGCCACCAATCTCCTTTCTTGTAACTGCTTGAGTAGTGAATTCACCAATTCACTCATGTTCAAATGAATGTAACTGTCTCTTTTTATCTGCTTTCTTGCTACCACTACCAGCAGCAATCAGACATAACCTCAAATATCATTCTACACTTCGATGGCAATTTCACAAAGTTGCAAGAAACCAGGAATAAAGGAAAAAGCAGCTTCTGGATACAGGCAGGAGAGGAGTTGCTGAAGAGAAAACAGCAAATTAGGCAAAATGAAAGTTTCCCCATTTAGTCTTGTTTTTCTTGATTCAAGACACATAAATTACTGGAAACCAAGCTATTTGCTGGATTTCAGATTCTGAGTACTATTAAAATTCGAGGTCCAAATGTTGAGACAGTATCTAATAAACTGCTAAAAACAGTATCAGCATGAAATGATTACTACTTTTAGTCTTTTACGTAGCTTTTCCTTATTGCTATAGATTTCATAAGCATACAAAGAAAAAAAGACGGTGCCTGTTGTCTTTGGATGTTACCTTAAGCCTATCATTTGATCCCTCCTTGTTTCTAAATACATATAGGTCTTGAGGGAGGATAGACAACTTTGTAATTTCAACAAATGATAAGCTTCAGAAGGTCAACTGTATGGTTTTAGTCTAGTTTTTGAGTGAGCAGGTGGTACCAAAGATACAAAAGTCAGTCCCTGTAATCTACCAAGACCGGTACCACAATAGTACATGCTTTGGAAGCTGACAAGAAGCTTCCTCCAGTGTGCCAAAACCCCTCCAAAACAGCCAGGCAAGATCTCACAACGCAAAACCAGCTGCTCCACAGAAGTTAACCAAGTTTCTTTACAAACTGCCAAATGCCCAGCTACCTCAAACAGCAAACACAGGAGGTTTCTTCCCTGGGTTCTCCAGCCAAGCTGCACTCACATGCCTTAGATCATGGCTGAGCCCGCTGAAATGACAACACACCAAGGCACCATTCTGGGGAAGTTGTTTCAGGATGCAAGTTCAACATCATGGACAGTGCTGTGATGAACTACAAGCCAAAGCATATTCTCCAAGTTAACATTTCAACTCCTACTTCCACTTGTTCAATAGCTCAGTAATGAAATGCATTTTAAACTTCCAAGAACAGGACGAGAAGCAAAGCTGGGTATATCAGTTATTCAGCTCTTTAGTTTCAAAACCAAGAAAAAGACAAGAATACCATCTGCAATTCAAAAAAAGACCCCAACAACTTTCCATTCACAAGCTTTCTGGGTTTTTTTAAAGATGGAAAAAATATTTTTAAATCAGAAAGCAAATCAATCACTGAAGAATTATGCGGAATCTTCTAGAACTTCAGCAGATTAAGTTCCATCATTCTACATAGTTTTGTCCCCTTCTATAATAGTAGGGCATCTGCTACCAGGATATTTCAGTTTCACATTGTATCAGCTGCTGTTCAGGCAATGCACAGCACAGTAATGAGCCAAATGTTCAGTTATTAAATAAGAGTCCATAGATAATTTGGTCACTTCCTCTGATCCCAGTCAAGAGGGCTGCAGGAGCTTCAGAATCAGAGCTTCGGTAACTTCATTTTTCATTCCCCTACTTTTTAGTTGTGTAGTGGTGGTTTTGTTTTGAGTTATTTTAGGAATATGACAAAGAGAAGCCTGGATACTAACAAATTAAGAATGAGTAAGAGACTACACTGTCGCAGGTGACAGAAAATTCCCAATCTTACTAAACTTTCAATCTAAGTTACAGTGACTGTTAAATAATTTGTAGTATTATTCAGGAGTTTATTTACACAAAGTGGTTTAATGCTTTTAAACAAATGGCTTGAATACCAAAACATATAGCAAGATTTGCAGCACACTCCCTTAGAACTACAGACAAAAGTGCTATGGGAGGACTGAACCCTTACGATAATCC
The DNA here is from genome assembly GCA_026283785.1 of Coracopsis vasa. NCBI lineage: Eukaryota > Metazoa > Chordata > Aves > Psittaciformes > Psittacidae > Coracopsis > Coracopsis vasa. Next base: position 32,418 of record JANHGB010033164.1, read on the forward strand.
AGCTTACTAGATAGAGATACTATGTTTAACTATAAATGACAATGAGAAAATAAAATATAGGCCTATAAATTAGGTATGATAAACTAGCCTTGAAAACATGACTATTACTTACACTAGTCTCCCAATTTTCACCTGGCTAGAATTAAAATAGAAGATTAAAACATTCTTTTTCAGATACACACAGCACTAAGTCTGTACTGAAACAAATAGGACCCAAAGCATTTAACATCCTGTGTGGGAACTAAGCTAGAGTTTTCCCTGACACGCAAACAGCTAAAGTACTGCAGGTGTAACAGAAGCATATTAAATAGTTTCATTTGTAACTAGAGGCACAAAGCCTACAAGTTTATTGTTGGGGGGGTTGACTGTCTGAATCTACTGTTAAATTAAGACAAATCAAGCTTGGAGCAAGTTATGTGTCCAAATGCAAAATGCATTTTTAAATAAACAAATATCAGAAATTTCTATATTCCTGACAGGCACAATATTAAGGACAAAAGAAAAACTCCTCACATTAACAAATCATTATCTTGCAGCTACAGACTAGAAACAAGTCAATAAGGAAACCTTTTGAAACAGCTCTTTCCAGCATCACACTCACAGCACTTCAGTGACGATCTGTGTGCTGCGATAGAAACAGTAAACAAAGAGTGTTGCAGTATCTTTCAAGAACACAAAGTGATCCAGATGTTTTTATCAATGAAATTCAGCATTGCTTCCATTGCCTGCAATTTTGTCAGCTATGAATAACTAAGTACTTTCAGCCTCATCAGCTAGGAGGGATGAAGGAAGAAAAGTCCTATTTACACTACAAATCACACACACAAGTAATTTCAGACTTAAGTTTCTCTCTTTGTGCACCTGAGAACAACAACAAAGTGGTGGCACAGTTCAATGTATCTACACTACTTTCACAAATCCAAAGCATGACATCAAACAGAAGTATTAGCACCCATTCCTACCAGGGCAGAAGGCTTCAAGCCTTTTTAGACACAATTAGAAATCTCAAACTCTAACAGAACAGCAGCACTGAGTTATCATCCACAATAAAACCAACAGTTCTTTCTCATTTGGAAGAAAAGCAGAAACCGCTAGAATTGTATCACAGAAAGTAGCATGGAGAACCAAGGATCTTTCACACATCAAACACTGTACATAAAAATAAGCCTATTTCAAGCAGTGCAGCAACACGTACCATATTCTGCTAGCACTAAAGCTAACTTTGCCTCTGCTGCTATTGTCAGCTACCTGTCACTCCAAACCACAGTACAATCTTTCAAGCGAAGTAAAGACTCACAGGATTTCAACTTTCACTATCCCAACCATGCTGATTTCTGTCAGTTCCTCTCCTCTTTCTTCCTCAGAGGCATGTGCCACTAATTATTTAAGTATTTTCTCTTAGAAAGGAGAGCTCTGAATCACCATAAGTAACCTTTTTCCTTCTTAAGACTCACCAACGCGTGTATGAATCAGTAACTTTCAAACCACAGCTTGCACACAGGACTAGGATGTCAGAAGTGGGAAAAGTTCAATTTACAAAATAAACTTATCTTCTCCCACTCCAAGATCATCTCTTCTCCCACTTTTTAGAACACAATAAATTAAAAGAGAAAAAGGTACTCAAAATCAAATCCAAATCCTTAGCCACAACAGTGAGGATCCCTGGGTGCCTCAATCAGCTATTTCAGGATTAGTCTCATCTATTCACTGATTAATACCAGGTGTCCAGTAGGTTTCTGAGCAGTAAAGCCCTAGGGAAAGTGACAGTCCCTCCCCCAAATAAGAGGCTGGATAACTCAAATCCAATATTAAAAGAAAACTTAAAGCAGCTGGGTGTTTGAGGGAACACAAGCTCAGAGGTCGATAGGCAACTCAGTTTCAAACTCAAGCACTTTCATAAAGCAGCAGCACACATGCCCCAATAAAATCCTATTTCATAACTGCACAGCACACAGATATGTGAGCATATGGCCTACTTAAACAACTTTTTTAACGACTATCTTTAAACATCACTCAAGTTCCTTTCCCCCCTTCTAAACACAAGCAGGTGAGCTAGCCTCCAACAAGAAACTTTACATGCATTTCAAGAATAGTATCATGTCACAAGTGAAGCCATGACACCACTATAGTTAGTCAGAAGCACTTAAACATGCAGATGAGGCCCTCAGTGACATGGTTTAGTGGTAAACTTGTCAGTTCTGGGGTGATGGTTGGACCTGATGATCTTAAAGATCTTTTCCAACCTAGCTGACTTACGATTCTATGAAACCCCAGCCAGCAATACACAAACCTTTCTATCTGTCACCAGAATAAAGCAACATCAGCACTGAGAAGTTAATGAAATGTGATGCATCTCTCTTGAAGAGGTAGATCTCTTGTAGACCAACGCAGCCAGCAGTGAGGTTACCAGGCTGTTGCATAACACACACAATTCAGAAGCCTGCTCCTACTAAATATTACCTACCAAATTCAGCCTTCCTCTCTTGCACAGAACCCAGCCAAAGTCCCAAACAGGAAAGCAGTGCAAGGTGTAGAGCCCCACACTATTCCCTAACAGCCAGCTGTCTTGAACAACACCGCCGACAAGCTCACTGAAACGTGCCCGGTTTAACCTTGGGGCGCACTGTGTCCGCTCAGGACGAGAACCTGAGGGAAAGCGCCTTTTACCCGATCATCTCATGTAAGGTGAACGTGTGCCTGCATACCCAGGGCCCGCACCGCTTGGTGGAAGCAGGGACAACAGGCACTAGGAATCCCTGCGTGCGTCCCCCAACACCCTTCCTGGGCCTGCCTCTGCATGGGGCGGGTAAGGAGAGCGGCCGCTCCCGCATCCCCTTCAGCGGGACGGGAAAGCCGGCACCGCCGGGCCCCTCTTCTCCTGTACCTGGGCACGCCGTGACAGGCTCCA